>JABCMJ010008157.1:0-18293 GCA_014822125.1 Arbutus unedo
GGGGGCCAAGAATTGTAAAACTATAAATAAAAAAAAATTAACTCAAAAATACCGACTTGTATATATGAAAGTTATAAGTCAACTCTAACATTAACATATCTCCAATCTCCAAAATGCCACAGTACAAAATGAACAAAAAAAACTCGCAATTGAGTTATAATAGATCCTGCAAATCAAAGTTGTGTCCAACGGTTTTTCAAAGCATAGAATTCATCTATAATAGAGTCAGAATCAAAAGTATCTGCAATCTCTTTTTCAATGTAGACAACCATACAATCCGCTAGAAATTCGTCTTCCATCTTGTTGCAGAGATCACTTTTAACAATTTTCATAACTGAGAATGCTCTCTCAGTAGTGGCAGTAGAAACGGAAAGAGTCAAAACAAGACGAATTAATCTATTGATCAAACAGTATACACTTGACTTGTTTGTTTCCTTTAGTCCTTGGCATAATTCAGCAATTATAGACAAATCTTGTAGCTTTGGATGTTGAGGCACATCAAGCTCATAATGTTATAACTGATATGCCAAGAGAACTCTTTCTTGTTCACTGAAATCTCTTGGATAGTACTTCTCTACAAGTTTGCAAATATCTTCAATCTTGAATGACTTGTATCCATCCCTTGGGTCTAACGTTAAACTAGAAAGAAGGAGCTCCATAGTTTGCTCACTAAATTTGGAATTTAGTTTTTGTAACTGAGAGTCTATTGCAGTAGTAAATATATCCACTCGATGTGATGTTCAAGAGTTATTTTGTCCCGCTTATATAAAGACCGAGCTGTATCTCGACCCGCAATATATTGGCTACTTAGATCTGGCATATCAAGTTCGTACTTTCTACAAAATGATTTCACATTCCTAAGAAAATTCTCCCAACCTTTCTGCCTCAATCTTCAAATAAGGATTTTTGTTATTGAAACTAAATGCACGACATTCATGATATCTTGTCTTTTTTGCTACAAAGTTAGACAAAGAGCATTCATGATTCCCATGACTTCCTTCATTAGATGCAATGCAAATACGAATTCAAAGGATGTGATAGTTTCATAATGAGTGTTAGCATCCCCACATAAACGCCAATTAGAGCTTTCTTCCTTGATTTTTGTAAGAACTAAACAAGTTGCATGATACATTCTCAACAAACTACAAACAGAGGTAAAATGAGAGCTCCATCGAGTATCACCAGCTCTTTGCAAACTATCAAGTTGATTAGCTCCTTGGCCAGTTTCAAGCTCATCAATAGCTATCAAGCGAGCAATTTCATCTAATTTGGTAGATTGGAATTCACTATTACGCTTGCAAGAACCACCAAGAAAGTTAACAACACTACTCAACTTTTTAAAAAATCATGTACTTGACTGATTTCTCTTGATGCTACTACCAATGCCAATTGTAGTCAATTAGCAAAGCAATGGACATAATATGCAAATGGACAATCTTTAATAAAAACTGCTTATAATCCATTCCATTCACCACGTATATTGCTAGCACCCTCATAACCTTGCCCTATTATATTTTGAATATCAAGACCGTAGCGTGAGAGAACACTTGATAATTCCCTTTTCAAAGTAGTTGTCATTGTGTCTTCAACGCATACAACATCAAGAAAACACTCTTATATAAAATCACATTTGTCAACATATCTTAAAACAAGAGCCATTTGCTCTCTTTTAGCTACATCCCTCGCTTCATCAACAAGAATACAAAATTTTGATGTGCCTAATTCCTCACATACATTCTTCCTCACTTTTTCTGCAATAATGTGTAAGATTTCCGTCTGAATTTTTGGTGATGTATATTTTGGATTTTGAGGGGCATTTTCTAATACACAATTGCCAACTTTCTCATTATACGTCCCCAAAATCTTCAGGAACTCAATAAAATTTTCTTGATTTCTTGAACTTAGGCTCTCACCGTGGCCCTTAAAAGCACATGCTTGAAATGACAACCATCTAACAACATCAATTGAAGCCTTGAGCTGCAAACAATTATTCATAATTTCATCTGAAGTTTGTCTTAAAATTACTTTGTCAACATGCCCCGACAGATTCTTCAAACCCTCTAAACAAGTTAATGCAAAATTATGTGGTGAGGAAGGATCTTCTCCCACGTGATTTAGAAAAGCACATCTCTTACCATCCCTAACTTTCTTCCAATTTTGAAATCCGTCGATAGTAAAAGCATTTGATCCTGGACGATAAGACAACTTATTTGCAAATAAAAAGTATGGAAAATAATAGGCAGCATTTTTTGAAGGAGAATATTCTAACCAAGGAAATAGATCAAGCCAATATTTTTGGAAGAAGCGACGGTGGTTGCCAGATGTTGAAGGTGGGTACCGATGGCCTTTTACACGATATCGCCCAGCTAAGAGATACGCCCATCGAACTTCGTCGCGTTTATCAACAGGATGTTCCCATATCTGAATACGTAATCCTGGATCACGTTCTAAATAAGGAGTATCAAGTCCTCTAGGTTCAAGTAATGAAGATTTAGGAGGACTAGACTCTCTAGGAGTTGAATTGCCTATAGATTGAGAATGTAAACTATTTCAACTACTTTGAAATCTTGTCTATTGAAGAAGGAATCAATAGTTCTTTTTTTTTTTTTTATGCTTGTTGAGGATTTGACATTATCACCTAAAATTTGAAACATAAAATTATGAGTTAAGTAAATTTAAACTTAGCACACCCGCTAGTGCTCTGCATTTGTAATCTACCAAAAGTTCATTAAAATTAAACCAAACACACCCGCCAGTACTCTATATTTGTAACTTACTAACAAGGTAAATAAAATTAAACTAAGCACACCTGTCAGTGCTCTGCATTTATAGTCTACCAACAAGCTAATTAAAATTAAATTAAGCACACCCGTCAGTGCTCTACATTTACAACTTACTAACATTGTAATTAAAATTAAACTAAGCACACTCGTCAGTGCTCTGCATTTATAATCTATCAACAAGCTAATTAAGATTAAACTAAGCACACCGGTTAGTGCTCTGCATTTACAATCTACTAACAAGGTAAATAAAATTAAACTAAGCACACCTGTCAGTACTCTGCATTTACATACCTAACACCAGAGTGAGAAGTTTGTAATGTCCGACAAGAGTGGGCAAATAAACAATTCTTGAGTTTCCATAAAGCCGTAACAATCAGTAAATCAACAATCTGTCAATATACAATCAAATATAAGAAATATGTCCATTCAAGTATAAAACTTTTGACTTTTGAATATAATACAAATATACAACAAAAATAGGACCACATTATTTTATCTTTGTCCATTATTTTTATATATAACTATATGAGTATAAAGCAACTTATTACCTATATAATAATTCTTTCAGGGAACTAGGGCTCAGGGGTGAGGGGACCAAGGGGCCGAGCCATTCCGCCATGGGCAGTGGACGGTGGACCACAGGGCCAGTGGTACTTCATCTTCTATGTAAGTATATATAATATTATAACCACAGTTCACACACTACTATCCAAGAAGACCAAGACTAAATCAAACTTTTCAAAGTTTCAGTTCAGCCTTTCAAGTTTCACGCCAACTCCAAATCCAATATACCTCGCCAACTACCGATTGGTCACTGCCGAGTCAAACTCCTATTGGCTTCCCATCCGAGGCCGACATGCCATTCTCCGCTCCTCAAACAGTCAGACTCTCCTCAGTCCTTGTGTACCTCACCGACGGCCGATCCCAACTCTACCGACTACCAAGTCATCGTTTTTTGCTCATGCATCTCAACTGAAATCCCTAAATTTTTGGTTTGCCATTGATACCCTTTTTACATTTGTTATCCCGTTCTTTTTTTTTGGCAAAGGGTCCAACCGTAATTTTGAGGGGACCAAAATACAGTTTTTTTAATAATTTTGAAAAATTACATGTAGGTCTTAAATTTTTTAAAAAATTTTGGGGGGCCCAGCCTTGACATAGTACCGCCCCTGTTCATCTGGTCAAAGTGCAGTGCAAGAATTTTCAAACATGAAACATGAAAAACCTTACAAAGAAAGTAGCATAAAAGACTCTAATATGATTCTCGTGCTTAGATAACAAGATTTTCACAACCATATCTCATCACTCAAAGTATTGAACGAAAAATGTTCTTCTGATATATATGGGGAAAAAAAACCTCTTTTTAAATTTTTCTTTTTAAATCTAAACCTATGGCACTAAACAAACATCACATTAATAAAAAGGACATTCCCCCCAAACCTAAAAAATTAACTCCAATTAATTTGCATGTAATATTAGTTGAAAAAATTCAAAGAGAAATTATTATTTTTGAATTGTATATTAGTTTTAATAGATTAATTACTAATGCAAAGTCGTGTCTATTCATTGACATCTATTCGGATGAATAACTATATCACTTCATTAATTGTTGTGTCATTTCTTTAATAGTTATGTCACTTCCTTTCATGACTATTCAGAAAAGTAATAAATATTTCTATAAATAAGTGTGTTTTCACCGTTTGGAGGATAGTTTTTTGGATACACAAATTAGAGAGTTTCGCATTGATTTTTCATTTATTATTTTGAGTATTGAGTCATCATATGATAGAGTACAAAAATATTATTTAGTTCGCTAGATCCATTGATTGTAGTGCTACTTTGATGAGATTTCGATCATTTTATCGTTGTAGATAGACGCTTATTCAAATTGTAAGTACCGTAGTGAGGGAAAAATATGTCTTAAGGATATGTGTCTAATATTAGACTTAATAATTTTCATGCGATTTTCAAATTCTATACCAGGAATTTGTTTTGCATTTTAAAGTATTTATTCCAGAATATGTTACAAGTTATGCAGTCGATTTAATTTTATATGATTTGGAATTATAGTTGCGAAACTCGAGCCCGGTGATTTAATTTAGACATGTGCACTTGTGAGGGGTGTTTAAACCATTTGGGGGACCCTTTGTTTGGTTAAAATCATATTTTTGTAGAGCGAGTGAGAGAAAAATCCCTTATTTGAGCTTTTGGTCTCTCTCCCTCTCTCTCTAAGCCTACCTCTCCCTTCTCTCTACAAATCTCATGAATTGACCCAACCATTTTCAAATTTCTTTGACATAGTCCTTGTTCTTACCGTTCTTGATGGATATTCAAAGCTAGATCGTGTTCTGAAAGCTCGGAGGAAAAGATTTGAAGCTCGAAGCACACTTGGAGCTAGGGTTTTTGGTTCGTCATCGATTCTCACAATCCGAAATTTGAGGTAAGAATTTCCAACCTATAATATCTGCTTATGACTTGCTTTAGGTTTCATTTCATGCTTAAATCATAGTTTGTTGAAGTTGTGGTTGGATTTAGAGTTTGGAAAAACTTGTCAAAATTGCATAGTTTCTACAGTTTTGCATTAGCGTCGAACGAGGATGACGGGTTGTCTGGATGACTGGCTAGAGTTTTGGGCAGAGGAATGTCTCTTGGGGCATCTAGATGAGAAAGTGGGCATCCGGACATCTGACCGGACATGACTGAAAATCTGGAGTATTTTGGTCCCATAACTTAATTTTCCTTCCTAAACTTGATTTCGGCACCGATTCTATCCTATTTCATTCCTAGCAGATGGCCATCTCCCTCACTTTACTTATGGGTTTATATTTCACTATATGGGCATATATATTATGGATTAAAGTATAGCGAGAGATGATTATCCTTTATTTGGTGTTCCATCTTCTTATGGCCTTGGGTGTTTGGCTTATAGGCTATGTTTTGATGCTTTAGATCATGTTTTTAAACTTCAATGGTTATTTAGCATATCGTAGAGTCGTCTATGATATTCTCGGAACGTTAAGAACTTGTGATAGATGTTATGAACTTGAGAACCCTATATGCCTTTGACACAATAGGAATGAGTATTGAAGTAAAGTTTAGGGTCACATATCTATAATGGGACAACGTGACTTCATGGGCTTGCTTCCGTCAAGAAATGTGCTAGGCATGACACATAGTGTTAAGCACCGTGGGAGTGGTACTAGGTACGATAATTTTTTTAACTTCCTTGGCAGAGTGTGCTAGTAGGTAACATAATCTGTCTAGCCATCATCAGGTGAAGTGGTTAGAGAACATTGACATAGGATAGGTTATGTGAGACTAGAATCGATTTAAATGGATTGTTGGATTGCGAGGATAGCACTATTACTAGGGTAGTGTATTATTTCATGTCAAGATTTAGCGAAAAGGGGTATCTTGTGTTTGACCATGGTTTTGAGCTATGTGGGAGACGGTTGTGTGAGAGGTCCTTTATCTCATAGACCTACTCTACATGCAATTCATTCCTATAACTGTTTACCCTACTCTGAGTGTCGTGAGGAGTTCTCCTTATCCCTTTGGAGGGTGATCGGTATTGTATTGCCATGAGATATTGTGTTATGTATAATTTGAGATAGAAGCGTGGGTTGATAACCTTTATGTTTATGGTGTCTAGTCTGTCCTGACTGTTTAGATTGAACTAAGCTACGTGATGTGTTACGATAGAACGAATAAAATTACGAGACATCTTGTGATGCGTTGGCCTTAAATGATGAGAACTGATTGATAAGTGATGTGTCAGTGTATGGTTACTATTTTAAGCTTTCATTACATCTTTCTAATTATTAGGTGAATGGAATGCCGTCTTTATGCTCTATACTATTGTTTTTCCTTTAATTGCTGAAACTACACTATACTTTAAGACTTGCTTGAATAACGTGAGACGCCTAAAATGTGACGCATGGACATATTTTAATGGATTGATAGAATACGGAAATCGTATAACTAGCCTCCATTCGTAGTGTGCTAGGAATGATATGAAATAACGTACTAGCCTCCATTTGGAGTGTGCGGAAAGATATGAAATAAGGTACTAGCCTCTATTCAGAGTGTGCTAGGAATGATATAAATTAACGTACTAGTCTCCATTCGGAGTGTGTTAGGAATGAAGTAAAATGTTGTACCAGCCACCATTTAGAGAAGTGCTAGGGGTGACATGAAATGATGCACTAACCTCCTTCAAAAGAGTGCTAGGTCTAGTAATAATATTATGACTAGCCACCGTAGGATGTTGTGCTAGGGATGATGAACAAATTATGACAAGGAAAGTTTAAGAATACATGTAGGTTGTGTATTGAATGAATGATTCATTTGGTGATAAGTCGGCACCATAGAATTGTTAATACAGATTCCGAGTTTGTTTGGGTGACCGTGTTGCATTAAGACATGATGATCCGATGCGAAATAAGTGCGTTAACTATGCTTGTGGGATGTGGAAGATGAGGTATAATCTAGTGAGTGAACACGTGAATAGGAATATCGACTTCATAGAAGGCGTGTGATACACTAATGAGGATATATGAGTTACGGAATGAGGAATGGATTGGTAAATAGTAACGACTATGCTTATCTTATGATTCATATAAACTCGTACTTGTTTTATTGTTTATTGATCAACTTATATGCCATATCAGTTCTTACTCACATAGTATAGGTGTAGACATTCCTACTGGGGCTATGTAGCTCACCTTATTATCTTACAGGTGTTGTTCCAAAGGATTGGAATGAAGCACATGTGATGCATGGTAGGATGCATCTTTCAAATATTTTGATAGAAGATATCTAACATCTTGAAACTAACATTTGAAAGATATAAAGTGACTCATTTCGAGTTAGTTCTTGTGTTTGAAAGGAAATGAAACTTTTAACTTTGATAATTTATTTTGATATATATAACAGACCAGGAATTTGCCCATTTGACGTAACATCCTTAAACTTAGCTTGATGGTATTTCTTTCAATAAAATAATTTGGGATATTAGGTTGGTTATTGAGTATTGTGAGATTTCTAATTATGATAAATTATGGTTATAATATGTTAAAAAATGAGGGTCTGACACTATAATTTTGTTGTTTATGTCACAGTAACATAAAAGGTATACATAATTTTTTCTAACAAATCCGGCTAGTCACCTATACCAGTTAAACTTTTAACCAGACCAATCACCCATACCAGTGACCTTGATACGACCAGTTATTTGTACCAGTCAAACTTCAAATTCGACTAGTCAACCATACTAGTCAGACTTCAAATTTAACTAGTCAACTGTACCGGTCAGCCCTAAATCCGATCGGTTGCGTTTTGAATCTATTCAAAAAATTTCCTTGAACTAAACACGTAAACTTTGGACCCTTCAACCTAGATACCATGTTACATGCCTAAATTTATATATGATCGACCATAACCACATGAATAGTTTTTTAAAGTCCTTCTCTAATTGCGTAATTGTTTGATTTAAATATTTTATTCCGCATGTTTAGTTATAAATCCATGCTTATATAGACATTGGTTATTGATGGAATCTGAAGTGATCCACCCTTGTTAATTATTTGATTTTAATATTTTATGATCGACCTTTGTTAATTTCGCCAAGTATCCTATTCTCTCAAAAATGGCACATGATCATTTAGCTATTTCCGTGTCTACTATTGCCTCAAAATCTGCTTTCAGTACAGGAGGATGAGTTCTTGATCTATATCGAACTTCTCTTTCTCCCAAAGTGGTTGACATTTACAACTACATTTTTTTTCTTCATATGCTCATCACAAATCTTTATTCAACTTGATTTATCTTGTTGTTGCATCTTTAAGTGTATAGCATATTGAAACAAGCGATGAGTTGATCGTTGTTGATCCGTGACAAAGAACAATTGGTGGTTTGGTAACTTACATTTTAAGTTTTACTCTTTAATTATAAAATGCAGTCTTACATAAGTGATTTGAATATTAATTCGTTATGATTTGCTTTGTTTTAGAGGGTGACTTAATGTCTAATGGTCAGAATGAGATTGAAGAATGAGTTATGGAAACTGTTAAATTTAATGAAGGCTCTTACATAATGGGTGTAATTTTATTTTTGAGCAATTGTTATTTAAGATTTTTTGGATTTTGATTTTATAATTTGTTAACAATTGATGAATTGTTTGAGGAATTGTTGAACTCTGATGAAGTTCTACAACTTAGGTGTTTTGGTTTTGGATGGAGAACTGCTCGATTTTGATTTCATAATTTGCTAGCATGAGATGAATTATTGGATTTATATTTAGCATTGTAGTTGGGTGTATTATTAATTTGTTATTGAGGTCCGAAAATGAAAGCCCAATGGTGGTATTTTACTTTTTGGTAAAAAATGAAGGCCCAAAATGAAGGCCTGTTAACAATTATGTAGTAATAAAGTGTTTTATAAATTGAGAAAATTTTCAAACCGACATAACTAAAAAATTGATTTAAACCAAAATCACAAAACCGGACCAAATTTTAAAACCGATTTTAACGAACGGGCTCAGTTCTCATACAAGACTAGTCAACTTTGGTTTGGCCGGAAGAAAAACAGATTTAGTCGGTACGGTAGAAAAAATGTGTGAAAACTGAACTGATTGAATCATTTACACTCGTAGTGAGCATACTAATGCATGATAGACCTCTATTACCTTTATTCTTGAAGAATTTTACCAAGTGAGTGCATGACCATTAATAGTGGTAATCTGCATCTAAGTCCGATATCAACAACATATGCTTGACAAATTAAATCCTAGCACCTTGGAGTCTAGTTCAAGATCTAATTCAATTAGATCATCCAAAAGGAAAATGTGAATAGTAATCGAGGTTCAAGTCCACGAGATAACTACGTCAGTTGTATGGTACTAGCATATTACCCGTGCCTACGATACTACAAACAAAATTAAAGCCACGAATTTGATATACCGTGTTCAAACCATGTTTCAAATTCATTTACATGAATCACCTATACTTATTCTCAAATGTTTTAGGTAAATCATCACACCAAAAAATCAATATGTTCCAACTCTACAATAGTAACCAAAAATCAAAACAGAAAAACACAAATTTGAAGAAGACACATACATGTAAAATACATATACATCCCACAACTTCCAACGCAAACCATTCATTTGACAATAAAGCTGACTACACACCAAGTTAATTGTTCTATTGATCAAACCAAACTCGTTTAAATAAGAAAAAATGGCACAAACCTGCTAACCTTCAATATCTATGAAACTAAGTTCATTCTAATAATAATTAGTAACAACCAAATAGATCGAAAACTAATTAATCATATTTTGGCTTAGTAGCAACCAAATAGATCAAAAACCAACTAATCATATTTTGGCTTTCTAGTAGATGGCGTGATTATCTCTGCGACCTTCTTCTTTGCAATTAGCACATTGTTAGACACCGTCTGATATCTTGAAGCCTTTGGACTAACAATATCACAGGTAAAGCTTCTTCCACCAGCTTTTTTCTTGGTTTGTATTTCCAACTTGAAGGAGTTCAAATTCTTAAGATGCTTAGTAGCTAGTCAACCAAATTAAGACAATAGGCTGGAAAAGGAACGGTCTTCTCCCTGAGACATTTGCTTTGAACGTACTTTAACTTACACAATAAAAAAGCATCACTATAGTTTTGCACGCAAAATCTGTCTCAACAATCACCTTTTCTTCTGCGAAAGTGAAACAAACCCATGATCATTCAGGTAATGAACCAATAACCAATAATCTCACCATAAAAAAGCATTCAAATAATCAATACCATGATGCCAGCCAATAATATTCTCAAACTATATACCATATCAGCAATCATATTGGCAGTCTCCCTAAAATCCTTGATAAACTTCTTGTCATTTCAAAAGTAACCATCTCAATCTACAAAAGTAACCACAGTACCTCTAAGGTAGAAGAGATATTATATCTATTTTTTTTGGTACTTCTAAAAGGAGATATTGTAACAAACAATTGTAAGTTCTAATGTAATCCCAACCTTTGAACATAATGTTTGCAAATCAGAAAGCATAGACCTTATGGGAAATGTAATTAAACTAAATGGGTGAAACAATTTAGTTTGCCCTAGGGGAACAAATGCTTTGCCTTTGTCATTGCCTTTTCATTAAAACAAATTATAAGATAAATAAATAACAACATCTTAACAACATACATGTGAATTGTGAGAATTACACCAAAAATACTGAACATTTTATAATACCATTTTTAGTAATCTTTACCTTGAAAGAATTGTGATCTAGCTAAATGCCTCTTCAAATAGCCTCACTTTACTCCAATTGCTGTAAAACAATCTCTAAAAAAATGAATACAAATATGATTAAAATCAAAGAAATAACACCCAAAAAGATCAACACTTAAAGCAAGTACATTAAGCAAGATTCCTAAGAGAATTTGAAGCAAGCAAGGCTACTAAGACAACAGCTCAACCAAGACAGAAGAAATCTAGAAAACCTCGTAACAAATAAATCAAGAAAATAACAAATTGAAAAAAAGAAGAAGCTAATTTCTGGTGAAAAATTTCATGTTAAAAGAATAATTATGTCTTTTTATTTTAAGGATTTCAAACCAAAAGAATATTAATTTCGTTGTTCATTAACAGCAAGTAAATTATTAAATCGAGATAAATTTTCAATAGTATTACGTACACATCACTTTTGCACATTATTTTTACACATCATTAAAAACAAATATGATTTTTTCTTAACACAAAACGATATAGTTTTGAATGATGTGCAAAAATGATGTGTAAAAGTGATGCGTGTGTATCATTTTTGATAAATTTTGGTATGAACTTTGTGTGCATTTCCTTATCACACCGCAATCATTCATGAAACTTGCGCATCATCAGCCCTTTTGGCGTGGACCCAGGAGACTACCAAGTCAACCCCATCAATGAAGTAAAGTCTTCGACACACTGAATCGTTCTCCCACACAGGTCCTGAACTGTCCCAGCATATATTAATTTTTATTTATTTTATTTTGAGTTGAGTTTGAATTAATTTTTTTATGTTAAGATAGCTGGTATTATTATTTTTTAATTTTTTTAATTGTTATTCATTTATTTTTGTATTTTCTCATTCGTCTGTACGAGAGAAATAAAAAAAAGTATAAACATATAAACTAAAGTTGAGAAAAATTCAGATAAGAAGACAGTAAAGACACAAAAAATAGTGAAAATAATTTTTTTTGAACTTTTTCATCTTTAATGAATTTTTTGAAACTTTTGCTCATATATATTTTTGCTTCAAAATTCTTTTGGCCAAGACAAAATAATTAATCTAAGAAATTTAATGCAAATTTAATAAAAAATTAAAAATCAATACCGTTAATACTGTATAATTTTGGCTGGGCTTTATTTGATTAACAACAGCTTATCCCCTAAGTCTAATACATTTTCAAAGGTTAAATTTCACTTACCTCCCCTATAGTTTCTAACAATTATAGATACTTCACTATAATTTCTGAAATTACAATTACCGTCTCCTGTTAGGGATGACAACAGATGGAAGTGGACGAAATTGAAAATGAGATGATTTTGCCCTTCGAAAATTAGCAGCCCATTATCTCCTTTCACTGCCTCTTTACACTCCCTATTAGCACCAATTGTTTTTGTTATTTTAATTGGTGAATTACACTGACCTTCTCTGAGGTTTATAACAAATACAATGCCCCCCTTGAGGTATCTAAAATTATTCTGACCTTCCTTATTTTTTAAATTATTATGTAGTTACCTCCCTTATCATAAAAATCTGTCAAACGTTGTTAGACACACTATTAAAACTTCAAGTTTGAAATTTTTTTTTGACAAAACAAACTGTAACATAATTTTTATCACGTCCAAAATATCCTTTGTTAAATTTTTGTGATTTTTCTTGTGAAGACCTGAAAAATTTCTTATTTTTAATTGTGCTCGGGACGTTTATTAATGAGTATCGTTGTCGTAGAATGTTTGATTCAGGCTCTGGTAAGTTCGAACTCAACCTGAGAGACTTATTTTGATCTAAGTGGTGAGAGAGGGGCATTTTGGTCATTTGGACACCCCTTTAATTTGCCCCAAAATCATATTTAGGGGTTGGGGTTGGGGTTGGGGTTGGGACTCATCTTTTGAAAAAAGAAAAAAAAAAAACTCAAGTCCCCTTCGTCTCTCTCTAACTACTTCTCTCATCTTTCTTCAAATTCTAGCAAACCAACCAACTAAACCCAAAAACCTTTGAGACATGGAATCATCATCGCGTGCTTGACTCATATCTGAAGATTGATTGTGGATTCGAGGCTCAAGGAAGGGGGATTGAGGCTGAAGAAGTCATTGGAAGCTAGGGTTCTTTCTTCTTCGCCAAATCCATCATCAAGATCTTGAGATAGGGACATAATGCCTTATATATGTGTGTGTGAGTGTTTAATGTAGTAGAATTACATGATTTAATCACATAAGAGTAGAAATGGTAGTTTTGTTTGTGTTGTTGAATCTGTCAGAAAAACCCAAAAATCGACCCGACTGCTCGAGCGACCTCCAGCTCGCTCGAGCGACCTTCACAAATTTTGACACTGCTTGAGCAGTTGTCAAGCGGCCTGTTAGGCAGTGTTTTTTTGCTCACTGGAAATTTTGAGCAACTAGACCGCTCGAGCGACCTCCAGCTCGCTCGAGCGACCTTCCCAGAATTCTGTAAATTTTGTTGATTGTTCTAGACGGACTCATTGATGGTTTTGGGCCATTGTTAGATACTTTTTAGTGACATTCCAAGAACTAACGCATGTTTAACTCAATGTGAACTTGTTAGAATAAATTGTGTTGATATTTACGTTGTGGCCCATTCGTGTTTGACAATTGAATAAAAGGTTATACTTGAATTGGTACTAGACTCCTTTGGAAATGTTAGGAAAACACTAGGCTCTTCCAGGAAGGATAACAAAGTGCTAGGCTCCTTTGAAAATGTTAAGAAACCACTAGACTCCTCCGAAAATGTTACGAGGGTACTAGACTCTTTCGGGAATACTAGGAATGCACCAGACTCCTCCAGAAATGCTAGGAATATACTGTAACATTTGGAAACATACAGTGAAGATGTCGATTGTATTCTCGTGGTCAAATTGGAATGAAACCTTTATGTGTTCTATGAGCTGACTTACCAATTGTCAATCTATATGTTTATTTGAACCTCTTAGAAATTGATGTAACACATCCATTACATGGGATATTATATTTTGCCTGATTAAATCTCCATCATGTTATAATGTGCATCCATGTTTAATATTGATATCGATGTTCCTACTGAACTTGTAGCTCACCCCTTCTTCCTTTACATGTATAAATCTCGAGTAGTAAATAGATGGACATGGCATACTTGAGTGTGTGCATCTTTTGTAGATTTTCATATAGAGTTATTCAACATCTTTTGACTTATGTGTTTTTGGAAAGATGTAATATAACTCTAGTTTTGATCAAACCCAACTCTTGATGTAATCCTCCAACTTGTAAATTCGTAAATGGCCAAAATAGAGTATCGATGACCTATTTTGAGATCATTGTGTTTTCTTTAATTTTAGATTTCCATATTTTCTCGATTTTTGGGGTCATGGTTTAACTACTTAAATGATATCTTTTAAGTATAATGCTTCTCAGAATTTCTTTGAAATTGCGGACGTGATATTTCTAAAGTCAAAATTCGAACAAATTTTAAAATTTTGCTTGAATTTCAATTTTACAAAAATCTAAAAAAAAATCATCTAGGTTATTTCAAACACAATAGAAATTATGTTATAATTCATTTTGTCAAACAAAATCTAGAACATGAAATTTTAATAGCATAATTAATGATGTTTGACTGATTTTAACAATAAGAGAGACAATTGCATAATAGTTTAAAACGGAAGGGAGGTCAGAGTAATTTTAGAAATCTTAGGGAGGACATTGTACTTTTTATAAACCTCAAGGGAGGTTAGTGTAATTTACCCTATTTTAATTGAAAAAACTTAAGTTTAGTGAATATTTTGAAGTTGGTTATTTGTTTTTTACTTTTCTTAGTGAATATTTTAAAATTGGTTAATTTTGTTAGTGATTTACTTATGAAATTATTATTATTTTTTACTTTCTAAGCGTATTTAGATTAGAGATGAAACTAAAAATTGACTAAAATATTGACACATTAAAATTTTAAAAAATTAACTAAAGACAAAAAAGTACAAAACTTCATATATCTATATTATTTTAAAAATTAATAATTAAAGAACAATCAAATTTATATTTTAACTTATTCATCGATTTATGATAAAAAGTTACTGGAATAAAATTAATTTTTTTAAAGATTTAGTAGATAAAAATTAAAAAAGTATTTCTAAAAATAAGTTAAGGTGGTATTTCTAACAATTAAACTTATTTTTTGAATTTAATTACCAAATTAGGATAATTTTATTATTTTTAAATCATCTAATTTGGTTATAGGGTTTACGGCGCTCTGGGAGTTTTGATTGTTTTGACATATATTTTATATTCGTAGTTCATCAACAAACACTTATAAATTTTTAAGAATTTTTTTGCACGGAATTAAGTATCTTAATGTCTTATTTGTTCTCCACATCTTATTTTCTTATTTAATTTAGTAACTATTAATTTCATAAATTATATGGCGAAGTATTTTATTTTTCACTCTAAGTTACATAATTTTTGTAGTAGACGTCTATAACTTTGAAAGTGAAGGGTGTACTCTTTTATGAAATTTTAATAAAATTTTTGTCGAATTTTTTGAACTAATTATTTGTCTTGACAAAATAAATCTAGAAAGTAAAAAGCATATGACTAAAAATCCAAAAAAAGTTCACTAACAACAGAAAAGATTAAGAATCTAATATTTATTTTTTTTAGTTTCTTCATAAACCTAGACAACTGAAACTCTATAAAAATATATCACGAAATAACAAATTCATCACATTTTATTGTTTCTAATTTATTGTTTGGTCCTTAATAATATTCTTTTAATTTTTTTTGTGAAGGCAACTAAAATTTTATAAAAATATATCAGGAAATTATAAATAAAAATTACATTTTTAACATACAAAAATTGGGCAGTACATGTGTCTAAATGAAACTAAAACCTAATGAAAATCAGGGGTAAAATCTGAAATAAAATGAGGGGTAAAATCATCCCAATAATTTTTTTGTCCTTGATGACATCAACACTAATGGCAGGTTTGGACGAAAACTTAACGTTTGGTTCTGAATGAAGCTACAATTCATAGCAGAAAGGAAGTAACTACAATTTTAAAAATACAAAGAAATATCTATAATTATAAAAAATTATAGGGAAAATAAGTGAAATTTGCCCTTTTTAAAATTAGCCCGCTCCGTTCAATTGTCAGAAAAGTTATGCAAGAAAGTTATTTTCAGAAAAAGTGAAGTGAAGTGAAGTGAAAAAAATGACATCAATTTTCTTGTATGCATTCATTTGACAAAAAAATCTTGTAAAAAAATAAAAATTCACTTGTTCATTTATCAAGAAAAGAAAAGTAATGGGAATTGCTTTTTTTATGAATTCAACGATTAGTTATAAAGAAAATTAATTTTGAGAGTATATATTTTTAAAATTTGTCTTTTCAACTATCATGAAACTCTTTAATAAAAATCAAAATATCGTCATGCAAATTTAGATCGCTAGTTTAAATCAAGAAAAAAAATATGTATTTTTATTCCACCAGGTTAAATAAATAACAAGATAAACATATAATTTCATTCTACAAACAAAACTAACGAGAGAAATAATATGTATTAGATATATTAGACATTTATATCACATATAAATATAATGGAATATAAATATTAGATATGTATATAACATATTATATATACTTAAATATGTGTATACATAATATATTAAATACGTTAGAATAACATATGTATAAAGATTTACATATGCTCAATTTTTGATGACTTTCATTTTCAACCCGTTGTATAAAATATGATATATTAATACAATATATTAAATATGTATAATATATATACCACTGTAACTCTAGTATATATTCTACCGTGTAAAAAGAAAGTAATATATCCCAGATGAGGTATACCTTAAAATACATATATAGTTATTGTACCGCTTAGTGTACCGTTGTACTTAACTAAATTAATTATGTTTTATTTTTATTCATTTTTTGTATTTGTTATTTTTTTAATAAATATTTTGCATAATATTAGTTCATATTTACGAAAAGAATCTAAAAAATATAAAATTATGTCCAAAAATTAAAAAAAATCACTTAGTATGAAAAATAAGCTAAAATAGACCATGTTTTGATTATTTTTTTTATCTTTTATGATCTTTTATTTATTTTTGAGCATAATATTATATTTTTTTAAAATCTCTCGAGACGAACTAATAATTAACAAAAAAAAAAAGGATGCAAAACAAAAATAAATAAATAAGGACGAAAAGATAATAAGATACTAATTCAATAATTACAACAGTCCAAATAGAAATTTTACGATTTTCTCGCGACATATAGTCCTGTAAATTTGGTAGGAGATAATTTGGAGGAAAGTAAATCTCAATGAAAAAATTTTAAGTCTGTGATCCACTACTTTTTTGATAAGTGAACACCAAAAAAGTTAAAAAAAAAAAACTAATTTTTGTATTATTTTTTGGCAAGTGAACGGGCCGTAGTAATTAACTATCTAGTAAAAATTAACCAGCACAGAATAACCTCTAAAATGTTGTTTCTTAAAATAGGACAAAAATGCACCGTTTGATACACGTATACAATTGTATATCCAACACAATCAAAATTGTATAGCCTCTTTTCTACCATCATACTCCATTCCTACCTATTTAACTGAAAAAATTAATACTTGTACCGTATCAAGAAAATCTACTTTTTGCAGCCCTAATCCATAGAAAAATGAGTAATTTAATTTGTTTCCTTGAGGGCGTAGCGCTGAAGCTACAATCCAATAGTTTATGTAATCCAAATTGTAAGATTTTGTCTTTGAAGGGATAAATTTCAAAAAAAGTATTGGGTCTTGTTAACCACAATTTATTAATCTGTAAATAATATATACATAATTTTAAATAAATATGAATATAAATACATATAAATATATATTCGTAAATATTAATAAATAATTTATAAATATCAATATATTTTTTATATATTATTTACTGCTTAGTATTTTTCAAAAGTATTATAGTTCAGCTTAAAATGCAATCAAGCCATTTATATTTTCGAGTTAAGTGACGTAGAACTGTAGCAGACAGGTCATAGAGAGTAGTGACAGGGTTTCGACATTCAAAATATTTCCGCATACAGGAGACAATTGGGAAACAAAAGAGAAGAAATTCGGATAATCGGAACATTACCCCCGATCAAAAGGGGGAAAGAAACTGAACAAAAGTAAGGATTAATCGTTTTGATCCTCATCCCCGGATTATCACTCCGCCATGTCTGGGTACGCAAACAACCCTCCCCCC
>JABCMJ010008158.1:0-16367 GCA_014822125.1 Arbutus unedo
TCCTTGCACCATTACTTGCTAATAGCAAAACTGATTAAAATTACACAATCCACCCTCTCAATTCTTTTTCTCTCTCTTTGAGATAGCAATCAAAGAAAAAAATATATTACCCCTTCGTTTCAATTTCATATTCCTTACTTGGGATTTTAGAATAACATAATAATTGCTTAAAAAATATTTTTCTTTTTAAATATATTTTTAATTTAATTGATGTGTATAGTATAAGTTTTATTTAAATAAAAGGACAAAAGAATTTAACTAAGTTTCAATTGTTATTTTTTAAAAATAGACTTTCATTTTGGAACGTCTCAGATTGAAATAATAGACTATGAAAATAAGACGGAGAGAATAATTTTTTCAAATTTTTTATCTTTATATATTATTTTTTAATTTTATGTTAAATATTTAAAATAATTAATTCGTTTTGAGGAGAGTAAACGAACTTATGATCAAAAGCTTCAAAATTTAAGAGATAAAGAGATAGAAAAAGAAACATGATTTTTTTTGAAATATTTTTTATATTTTTTTAATTTTTTTAGTTTTGCGTCAAATATTAATTCATTTCTTAAATTATTAAAAAATATTCACATTTATTACATGTCCTAATGCGTTTAACTTTAGAGAGAAAAAATGACCGATATCGCTTATTCGAACCACTTTTAATCGTACTTTCTAAATTTTATTCTCGAAAAAATATAAAAAATTTATCACTGACTTAAAAAATTATTCCGAAATTAACTGTAAACTCGGAATATTTTAATAAAAGATTGTTAAATTATGATAATGTATTTGTTGATTTATATTTTACTGTTTTTTTTTGTTAACTTGTAAAAGGAAATTAAAAATCTTTTAAATCATCCAATATTCACATTTATGATATGTGTTAATGCACCCAACTATGAAGAAAAAAATGACTAACACCGCTCATTCGAATACTTTTTGTTCGTGTTTTTTGAATTTTATTGTCGAAAAAATGCTAAAAATTTACTGATTACTTAAAAAATTATTTCGAAATTAATCGTGAGCTTATAAGACCTTAATAAATAATTTGCTAAATTATGGTAATGCATTTGTTGATTTATATTTTATTGTTATTTTTTTTATTTTTTGTTGATTTATAAAACAAAATTAAAAATATCTTAAAATATCTAAAAATATTCACATTTATGATATGTGCTAATGTGCCCAACTATTGAGAGAAAAAAAGTGACCAATGCCACTCATTCGAATATTTTTCGTTTGTGCTTTTAGAATTTTATTGTCGAAAAAATACTAAAAAATTACCGATTACTTAAAAAATTAATTTTGAATTAACCGTGAGCTCAGAATACCCTAATAAAAAGTTATTAAATTATGATAAAATATTTATCGATTTATATTTTGTTGTTATTTTTCTATTCACATTTATCACATATTGTAGTGCTCCCAATAGTGAAGAAAAAAATAATCGACACTAGTCATTCGAATACCTTTCGATCGTACTTTTCAAATTTTATAGTAAAAAAATATTAAAAATTTATCGTTTACTTAAAAAAATATTTCAAAAGTAACAGTGACCTCGGAATACCCTTTGACAAATTTATTTTCACTCCAAAGGATGAAATGCTTCTTAGCTTTTATAGCTGTTAGAGTTATTAACATATTTGCACTTCTTGCTGAAACTAGTGTGGGTTGCTCATAGTCTGTTTTTAAAAGCATTCATTAATCAAAGAGAGAGAGAAAAAATGGAGGGAGGATTTTGCCTAATTTTCAAAGGTTAAAAGGGGTGGGCCCCCACCTTGCCCCCTGGATTGGTGTGGGTTCTATGTACAGAAATGAATGAGGCACCAAACCCCCATCACAAAGGGGTTTGAATCCTTTCGGTCATTTTTTCTGAATTCTTTTGAATTTCTTTAGGTCGTTTTTTTTTAATTTTATTATTAAAAAAATATTAAAAATTTATTATTTATTTAAAAAATTATTTTTGAGATTAATCGTAAGTTTGAAATATTTTGACAAATAGTTTTTGAATTATGGTAAAATATTTGTTGATTTATATTTTGTTGTTATTTATTTTTTTGTTGATTTATGAAATAAAATTAAAAATCTCTTAAATAATCTACTAATATTCACATTTATCATATGTCTTAATGTGCTCAATTTAAAAAAAAATGACTAATACTACTTATTTGAATCTCTTTTGGTTATGCTTTCTAAATTTTATTGTCGAGAAATACTAAAAATTTACTGTTAAAATTATTTTAGAATTAACCGTGAGTTCAGAATATTTTGATAAATAATTTTTGAATTATGATAAGGTATTTGTTGATTTATATTTTTTTGTTATTTACGAAACAAAATTAAAAATCTCTTAAATCGTCTACTAATATTCACATTCATCACACATTTTAATGCGTCCAATTTTGAAAAAATAAAGTAATCGACACCGCTTATTTGAACCCCTTTCGGTAATACTTTTCAAATTTTATTATTAAAAAAATACTAAAAATTTATTGTTTCCTCAACAATTTATTTCAAAATTAATTGTGAGTTTAAAATATTTTGATAAAAAGTTGTTGAATTATGGTAAGATATTTGTTGATCTTACAATAACTCTAAAATTCAACAACCCTTTACTAAATATTTTGAGCTCGTGCTTAATTCCGAAATAATTATTTAAGTAAATAGTAATTTTTTTATTTTTTCAACAATAAAATTCAAAAAATATGATCAGAAAAAATTTAAATGAACTGTATTGTTCACTTTTTTCCTTCAAAATTGAACGTATTAAGACATGTGATAAATATGAATATTTCTAGATAATTTAAGAGATGAATCAATAAGTATTTGATGCAAAACTAATAAATTTTTTTAAAAAATAATAGATATAGAGAGAGAGAGAGAGAGAGAGAGAGAGAGAGAGAAGTGTTAGGGGTGAATAGTGGAAATTTTTAAAAGGTAAAAGAAAGCCCCCACACGTGATCGGTGGGGGATTCGGTGCTTCATTCACTACTCATAGCATTTCTGTTCCACGTATATAATATTTGATTCCGTTCAGTTAACAAAAAAGTTGTACGAAAAAATTATTCTTGAAAAAAGTGTAGTAAATTTTTTTTTTATGTGTTAATTTGACAAAACAATCTTAAGGGGAAATAAAAATTCGCTTGTTTATTTGCCAATAAAAAAAACAATGGAAAGTTTTTTTCTTGGATTCAATGTCTAGTTGTGAATAAAATTAATTTTGAGAGCATAGTAATTAGTCATTATTGTTCAAAATTTGTCATTTTAACAATCATGAAACTCTTTTGTATAAATTAAAATATCGTCATGCAAGTTTATTGTAAAAAAATATGTACTTAAATTTGACAAAGTTAAATAAATAACAAGAAAAACATATATATTTTTATTCTACTAACAAAAGTAACACATAAAAATAAAATAAATAAATATTTCTAAGAAATGAACCACTTATAAGTTTAAACGTATGACAAACAACGGTAGTAGAAATTTTATATAGGAGGGTTATTTATTTAGAATAAATTAAAAAAATTTAGAAGTCACACTGTAATATAATGAGAGCAAATTTAGCTTAAACTTAAATTTAGGTTGCATGTGAAAAATATGAGCACAATACATATATTGTGTGAGAAAAATGATACTATTTTGAATTTTAAATAAATCACCTTTTGTGTGTTGTGCACACAAACCATTAACAAAAATTATTTTTAAAATTTCGAGTTTGCGGTTAATCTTAAAATATTTTTTTTAAGAATAAATAATGTCGATCACTTTTTTTAATGCAGCGATGACAAAAAATAAAAACAAAAACAAAAAAAATATGGTCATTGTGTATTTGTACTTATGTTCGTGTATAGAGAGAGAATATTTGTACTGGTATTATTTTTTCTTTCATTTTGGCATTACTTTTTGACACATTTTTTAGGTTTTTTTTACTCCTAATATTTTTTTACGACATATAATCTTATAAATTTAGCGAATATGATTTGGGAAAAAATAAATCCCAATAACATTTCTTTAATATGAATTCTATAACTTTCTTGGTAATTAAAAAAAATAACTCGCGTCATTTATCGGCAATTGATCAGGGCCTTGGCAAAAGCTACTTAAGATGCATAGGTAGGATACTTTTGTAAAATAATTTGGAAAGTTTTTCTCTTTATCTCTAATCTGTCTCTCTCTCTCCAGAAAGATTTTTTTTTTGTCTCCTTCTGGATTTCTTCCTTTCTAAACAATAAAAAATCTTGAGACAATAATCATAAAACTACGTGCGCCTTCTAGTAGGAGCTGAGAATTTTCTCACGATTTATTATTTCGTAAGAATTAAATTTTCAATCAAGTTAAAGTGCAAGTGTCTCCCATATCTGAGCTATTTAACTTTTTGGATAAATTTTGTTCACTCATCGACAATAATTTTGGACGCTGAAATTTGTTTAGAAAAAAAACCTAACATGAATAGTGAAAAACGAATAAAGTTATTTCAATACCATTTATACTAGTTCTAAAAAATAATTTATTTATCAAATTTATTAAAGAAATGAAAATCTATCTTATACGTTTTTTTATGAGGAATTAGTTTTGCTTTCTTTTTTTCTAGTTACTAAGATGTTTTGGTTTGTTAAGTAGTTTGTGGTGAAGAATAAATAGGATTAAAAATACAAGAATATCGGGTGGCATTTGCTATATTCTATAATTTGTGGTGAAGAATCGAAATTATACATTCTCGAGGGGTCCGATGCGAAAACACATTTTTTCGCTCGTGTGCCAGGATATGACACGTGGCGTTATTATCTCTTTAGCGTAAAATCCACGAGAGTCGGCAGATGCCTCTGCCAACCCTAATACCGCCTTTTATCCAAAGAAACCCTATTACCGCCAAAAAACGCATCTACGGCTGGAGTTTATCAATCAACAAACCGCTCATTCCCAACCGTTGGATCATCGAAGGCGGTTATAAATAACGCAACCATCACTTTTTAAACACTCTCCTCCATTACGTTTCTGTGCGCATCGTTTCTCTCTCCTCCTGAGCCTCTCCTTCGCTCCAGACGATCTACGTTTTGATTATAGATCTGAGCGTTTTATTTGAGCGATTCAATTGCGATCCTCCTTTCAGAGTTTGCTGTTGGATGACGCATATTTTCGTTGTCATGGCCTCAGATCGGTGAAGCTGGGGACGAATCTGGAAGACGATCGAGGTGCGTATATGAACTTTTATAACGCAATCAATTTGTTGTTTCTTTTGACCGAATTTTGTTTAAAAAAACAGGATTACTATATTTTATTTTTGTATCCTGTTCTATTCGTCTACCGACTTTGGTTTGCTTGGTGCGTAATCGTCTTTAGCCTTCCAATTCCATAGGTGTGTGTTCAGGCTTTGAATTTTATGGCTCAGTTCCGTATTTTTTTTTCCAGATTTGTTGAGATTTCGCGATTCTTAAAGATCTGCTGTTGTGGGTAGTTAATTTCTTTGCTAAAACTATAACTTTTAGAACGGGAACTCTCGATGTTTTTCTACCATTCAGCCCGCACTTTGATTATTCTATTTGATGCTTAATGGTGTTTTCTCTTTGGACTTCGTGTCAGCGTTATGAAGTATGACATAATATTTGTATGATTTGTTTTATATATCTTTGATCTATCTAGGCATCTCGACATGAAGGTTCAGATATTTTTTCTACCATTCAGGCCGCACTTTGTTAGTTTTGGGGATCCTTAATCATGTTTTCTCTTTGAAAATTTCCGTCAACTCGTTATATAATTGTGGCATAGTTTTGGTCGACTTGTTTTTATTTGTTAAGATCTATCAACATAGAAAAAGGTGTCTTTTGCAGATCTAGTGAACTGAACGCGTTGACAGAGACTTCCCATATGGTTAGTTTGATCGGTGCAACTAATGGAGAGCTGCTCCTTTTCTTATTCGGAAAGGACGGATGATGCCTTGCGGTAAACAAGTGAAGGCCACTAAAGTGTTATCTGGATGCCAGCTTGTCATGCTTTATGCATGTTGCTGTTTCTGTCATGGGTATAGCATATGTGAATTCTATATGTAAGTTTGTACGCGCGTGACGAAGTAGTGAGAAAAAATTGAGGTGCGAATGTTTAAACAGGACCTTTGCCATGTCAGGTGCGCTTGCATGGCAGGTCTAAAATACCTAATAAAATTTTCCTTTTTTGGGGAAGGAGGGAGGTGGCACGGGTTTTTGCCCTGCTCTCCCTTCTGGTGTTCTGCGTCTTTTTTGGTTCGTGCTTTACTTCTCCCCCATTCTATTCAGAAGCAGTCTTACTTGCCTCTAGAATGGTTAATTTTAAACCATTTTGAGGCAATGACACCTGCCTTCCCATATGATGCATAGAGCAAGCAAACACAAGGATGGGACATCCACTTCACTACTCATTCAGGAGGTACAAACAGCAAAGCCTTTCAATTTATTTTCCCAATTAATATTTTCATATGCTCACCACTTAGAAAACACAACTTGCAGAACTTATTGCAAACATGAACAAGAATCAGATCAATCATATTTTCTATCATCCTAATAATACTGAATAGGCAAAGAATAACTTGATTCCATTTAGGATTTATTTTGAAGTTTCTCCAATGTTCTTTAACAAAATTTTCAGTATGAAGCTGCTATTTATGCAAGTGACACTTGAGCAATCTAATCTTGTAAATTGCAGTGCTTTTAGATGTATAATATTAAGTTCAATCTCAATCCCGTAATTGGTTTTAAACACGATTATCAGCACATATGACATCTTCATTATATATCACTCCAGTCATGAATCGAAGAACGACTAAATTCCATAGGGATCTATTTGCAAAGTGCTCTGGATAAGTTCACATCATTTAAATCAGGTTATGTTTATTGATTTATATTTATATATTACTCCTTGCAAACATCGTACATACTCTTTTTATTGGTTCATAAGATGTGTAAGATTGAGATATTGTTGTTGGCCAGTAGATTGCGTTTTAGTTTTGAGTTGTGGCTTTGGGTCCTGGGCTATATGGCTTTGTAGAAGACAGCAATCTGCCAGAGGTTTTGGTCGGTTTTGTGCTGGATTCAGCATCTCTCTTGTAATATTTTACGAGGTGAAGGTCGAGGTCTACTTGGTGTTCTCACTTCAGCCAATCGCAGCTGCTGCAACCTAGTGGTGGTATCTAGTTCTGCTGTGGCAGCTGTTATCGCATGGTGTGCTTCTGGGGAACGTTGGCGTTACTCAAATTGTTGTTGTGCTTTTGCCACTTGATCCAATTGCAGCTGCTGCAACCAAGTGGAGGTATTTAGTTCTGCTTTGGTAGCTGTTATTCCAGGGTGTACTTTTGGTGAACGTACAGTGGCATTACTCAAGTCATTGCTGTGCTCCTGCTACTGGCGATAGCAGACTACTGTTGCTGTACTTGCTGTGGTTTGGTAACTGTTACTGCATCACGATTAAAGATGTCCTACGGGTTGTCAACCGACCTTTGCCATGTCAGGTGCGCTTGCATGGCAGGTAAAAAATAAGCCTAATAAAATGTTTTGTTGTGGTTGAGGGAGATGGCATGGGTTTTTGCCCGGCTCTCCCATTTGGTGTCGTGCATCTTTTATGTTTTCCCACCATTTCCTTCATACATTCTGCTCTCCAATTATTTTTTCATTGGACGACTTTATTTGCCTCTTGAGCGGTCCATTTTGAATAATTTAGAGGTAAATGTGGCACCAATCTTTTCCGTTGAACAAACGTGAAAAAGGGCGGGATAAGCACCATGACTGCTCAACTCCAAGAGGTATGAACTACAGTTTCTTTGAACATGTGTATCCAGTTACCTTATGCTCTTGCTGAATATATTGCTTACAAATTAATTACACGTTGGCAGGAAATCCTTGCATTTGTGTTGTTTATCGTCTCATTCTACAGTTATGTCAAGATGAATGCGAAAAAAGATTAACTTGATCCTGGCAGCTTCCATTTGCAAATTGCGGGTTCTTAATGTGTTCTGAATTTGGAAATAAGTTGCGTTACATTCTTTGCGAATCAGAAACTTGAGTATTTCCGTGTTGTTGATTGATTAGCTGATATTGGTTTGAACTGATACTTTAAAAATTGAATGCTTAAATTTTTATTATCCAATTGGATGAACTCTCTGTATGTTCTAGATGTTTCTGTGATGTAACCTAGGACCTTGGGGTGATGGAATTTTTTTAGAATTCTCAGTTTGTGGGGCTTGGTCTCTTGGATAATTGATTTTGAGTACTTCTCGGCTCTTGTAATCTGCTATGGGTGGCGAGGATCAAGATTTAGCTGCAGCCATATCTCCCGTTCTCACCCTTGGTTCGTGGGCTTAGATTCAGTGCGGTTCTGATTGGGCATTATTGGTTCTGCTGTGGTTGCTTCTACTGCACGCTGTCGGCAGACCTGGAGACAATTGTCATACTGGATACTGTGCTTGGAGATCTTTGATGTCCTACTTGTTGTCACCCGACCTTTGCCATGTCAGGTGTGCTTGTGTGGCAGGTCAAAATATTGTACCTAATAGAAGTTAGATTTTGTGTTGGAGGGAAATGGCACGGGCTTTTTTACCTGTCTTTCCCTTCTCATGTCTTGGCTGCTTCAGGATCTATATTTTTCTGCTGGACGGTTCATCAGTTTAATGTGGTTCAAGGCAAAAGTGACACCTGCAAGCATAATCTTTGTATTGAGCAAGAAACTCAATGGATGGGATTAGCACCATATTCACTCCAATGTGTACTTTCAACGATGGCATTCAATTCATTCTGCTGCGACCGCGCACATTTCTGGACATGATATATAACTTGCTGGACAATATAAGCAAGAAGTTTGTTGACTATGAACTTGTTTAGTATTAGTCAGCAAGAAGTGTGAACCAAATAATAATTTGATTCTCTAAGCTTCAATTTGCAAATATATAATAATTTGATTTCTACGCATCCATTTGCTAGTCTAGCTTAATTTGGTTCACAGTCCTGAAAAGGTAGTTCTAGCTCGTGGAACTTTGAGTTCTTGAAGTGTTGGTTATGGCGATCTTATGGTTTCAGCAGTTGCTTCAGCTGTTTTCTAAATCTGAGGCCTTGTGTATATCTTAGGCTAAGCTCATCTGATGTGGCCTTCGCCATGTGTAGATTGGTTTGACCTAGTTGTGTACTAGGTTACAACATATGTCCTCTTGGGTAGTTAAATATTGCAATCTCATGGTTGAATCTAGAGGTTTAGTGGAGGCTACTATGACTTTGTTTTGTATACCATTGAATTTAGAGATTTTGTACTAGTTTCAGTGGATTCAGCTGTGCACCTTATTGGAGATTTGTTGTTCTGCTAGTAGCTGCTCTTTTGCGCTGATGCCGAGGCACGAAGACATGCCATTTTCTCGCAATTCCTGGTGATATTTTATTTTTACCAACTTTGATTCCCCCCTTATCTATCTTATTTTGACCAACTTTGATTCCCCCCTCATCTATCTTATTTTGACCAGGCGGTTTTCTCGAATGCATTGCCTTTGATCTGTTTCTTCATTACATGCTTGTCTATTATTAACTGTGGAAGATCACCTGTTATCTCTAGAGTAATTTTTAATTTTTATCAGTTGAGCGACAGCTTGCCCACTGTTGGTTTACCAAGGGCAGTCAGGCTCCTTGTGCCTTTACACTCAGAGGCCAATCTGTGTCTCTGTCCGGCCTGGAGGAAGCCTTGGCACACCTCTTCCTGGCAATATTTGAGTTTTGTCATAATTGGACTTCAAACTCCTGCTAATCTGATTTTTCTCCCTGCTGTCATATTTTTATTTACTTCAAACTCCTTTCTTTGTAATGTATTGTGTGAAAAAATTCTAATGTTGACTGCGGATCTAATAGCTGGTGGGGTAAACTTTGCATGGGGGAGCAAATGTCTGATGTGTGTAAAATTGGACCTTCATTTTGGATATCAACTTCACATGGCATGGCTGAATGGAGAGGCTAAAGTTGGAGCTTCATTTGATTGTCTCCTGCAAGAAGGTCTTCGAGTTTTGCTACTGATAGAATATTAGCATGTATCTTCAAACAGTCTGCCAGGTATTTTTTTTGCATAGACAGCATTGACGTACCTACGATGTGAATTATATTACATTACGTATTTTTACCCAGATATTGCGGCTCGAAGTCAGTTTTAGGGAATCGCCAAGTTCTGGCGATTCGCCACTATTATGATTGTGTTGCTATTGTAGTTAGGTTATTGGCTTATTTTTTTTTCCCCTTTTTGCTTGGTGCTTTGAGAAGGTTTGTGAAGCATTCATTCATTCTTGTTAGAGGAAGGTGGAAGAGGGGGGGAGGTGTTAAAACCTTCCATCCTCTTATTTTTTAGTCGGTCACCAGTTCATCTGAAAATTTACACTTGGTTGGTCCTCGAAGACGCTCTTAGTTTCCTATGATGAGATTGGCGAACAATTCCCTGTATATATTATATGGTAATAATTTAAGGTAGTGTTCGTTAGAGTCAAATATTGCATATCATTTCGGGAATTGTTTTTTTTTTTGGATTTTGAATATAATATTTGAGTTGTTATTTTATCCGTATGGAGTGATAAAAATATTTTATTTTTCTCCCAATTCATATCCTATTTCTAATATTTTATTTATGAAAATATTTTTTATTTATTCATATCAATCATATTTTTTTCAATAGATACTCCAAATTATTTATAAAAATTTACTCTAATAAATCTTTCTTGAATTCTCATTATCTTCACCATATTTTTTTAATATTTTGACCGCTAACAAATAAACCGTTAAATGTAATATATAAGAGCTATTGAAATGTTAAAAGCAAAAGTTTTGAGATGTAGATTACGAATTTAATACTGTTGATAGAATTCGGTTTGTGGAGATTGTTTTTTAGAATTGAATTCTCTCCAGAATATTCTCTGCCACCTTTGGTTTCCTTAACTGATTGGCTCGCAACAACCTTCTCTCTGCCTGATCTATAATGCTGATTAAAATTATTCACTAACTGTCCAGTTTTGTTCATCTCTTTACTGTTATTCTGATTAAAATTATTAATTTTGTTCAAGTAATTTCTTAGTTTATCACTAAAAATTTCAATTGGTAGGTGATTGAACTAAAAGTTGGTTTTTTGGTCTTTGATATATAATTGGTTTGGAATTGTACGAGGCTTTCAGGAATTAAATATAATACAATATTTTGATTATTGACGTGAGATTTTAGAAGTGGTTTTACATTGCTGAGTTTTGAGAATAAAATTTCACACGGCCCGAGTTGGAACAAGTAAAATCGGGCACAAAAGCTGGCTGCATTCCTTCAAAGCATTTTTTTAACTGGACAAGTATTCACATAAACACGTAATTTTTTAATCCAAATTATGTTTTCAGGTCGATTATTTGTTAATATTAGATAGATCAGTTAATAGACAATTTTGATTATTTGTGAGATTTTGAAATTCTCTTACACTGCCTCCCTTATTGTGGACAATTTTAATGGTACAAAGGTGGGTGAAAGAAATTGGATTTAAGTTCTTACGTTATGTTGGGGAGGAATGAAAATCTGTTTTTTTTTTTTATAGCGAGGTATATGGTTGGTTTTGAGATTGTTTTAATCTATTATTAATTAGTTTTTGAGGGATTAATCTTACTATTTATTTGCAAGGGTTTCATTTAAAGTTAGGACATGTCATATTGGGTGAGTTGATTTTTTTTTTCCCTTTAGTTCGTGTAGTGGGTAAAATAAAATAGTTTCATTTGCGTTTTTGGAAATACACTGTTTTGGTTTATGAAGCAAATTATTATTAGAATGTATGAAATTAAAATGATATAATTTTAAAAGTAAAACAAATAAAATTATATTATTTTGTTTGCATTATGTGTGCACTAGAGGGGTTGTATTATAGCCTCTTCGAATTCATTTATTTTTCTGTAATCTTCAATTCTGTATTTTATTGTGCTTTGGTTAGTAACGGTGCCGAATTATTACGAATGGATCCATAAGCTCAAAATGGTAAGAGCGCCCAAATTGGTCGTCGGACCTTCGGGAGGATAGTGGTTCAAATCCACTTGGATCCTCATAGACTTGCTACTAGGGGTTTTCTGGACTTTTGTTCTTTTATTTTTTGTTGTTTTTTATTGGCATAGTGCAAGACTTTTTGTTAAAAACAACAATGCGATTAAGGCTGAATTTTAACTACGTTATTTTTTTTAAAGATAGGTGATGTTATTTGATTTTTATATTTTTTATTCCTCAGAAATTAAAAATATATGAAAATACAAATAAAAATAAGAAGGTTCAAATATGATGACATTAAGGACACAAAAAAATAAATTTATTTATTTAGAAAACTGGTTTTTTCCGAATTATTTGAGATTTTTTTCATATTTTTTTCTTTCTTTAATGTTTTACCAAGATAAATAATTAGTTCAAAACTTTAATGTAAATTTAATAAAAGTTGAAAAAAATAATATTGAATAATTTTGGTTAAAAGGGACTTGAGAAAACATGTATATTTTTTAAGGAGCATAGCTTTCAAATAAACATTTCATAACTTAAGAAATTAGAAACCGAAAGGTGCTTCATTTATATATATATGAAATTAGAAGACATTTTAAGGTACTTCATTTATATATGAAATTAGAAGACATTTTTTTGTAATTTTTTTTAATTTTAGTAAAATATTATTTGCTATATATGGGAGATTTTTTTTTGATGATGACAGTATTTTAAAATAGGGTTAATTAAAGTATCCTCTTGGTTTGAATTACCTTGTAAGTTTTCAATTTTTGAGATATTATGATTTAAATTTGACGATTTTGTCATACATATAGGAAAACAGTTCTTGAATTGTGAGATTTGATTTTTTTATATTATTATTATCATTTTCATAAAATTAGGAGGATTCCTATTCAATTATGGACGTATAATTAAAAAAATTAATAGTTTAACAAAATTTGAGCTTTGAAATTAGGATGATGACCTCAATAATTGAATTATGGAGGGTTATGAGAAATAAAAAGTCTAAAAATACATTCTTTTTTGTTTCAAAAGACCCCACGTGCACAAAGAATGTGTTCTTAAATTTTCTTGATTAGAAAAATTCATTACTTTCATTAAATAACACAAACATTAAATCAATTAATTCTTCATAGGAACCGCAACGTATTCACAATATCATGGTTTACTTTGAAAGATACCTGGTGTGTGATCTCTCCATTATTTTTCCACTCCGAAGTATTATCAAAGTAATATTTGGTTTTTCTTGTTTCTTGTTTCTATTCCATGTTAACCACGTATTATGAGATTAAGATAGTTTTGTGAGCGCGATTGTAATTTTAAATCTCATGGTTGAGATTCGCAAGCGAAATCCGAGTTCCATCTTCAAGGCAGATACTGCGACTATTTCGACGTCTGCAATTCACCAAAAATTGATGTTCTCACAATGACAACACACCTCATACAAGACGAATTCACTAGGAGAGAGCTTTTCTTCTGCAGTGGTCTTGTGCAGTAAACCCTCTACGGTCGGTCGTCGTTATATAGTAATCCCCGCGAAACTTTCAGTAAGAGAAGGGTCCAAAAACCCTTGTACGTATTCATACTACATTTATCAAGTTCGTGTACACATAAGCTATGAGTTGTTTTATTAAGTTCATATATTTGTGTTTTGTAAATGTTGTTGTACGTATTCATACTACATTACGAAGATAATTTTAACCTTTGTTTGCAGTAAAGGTTGGGATTGTTGCTTTCTCCTACTTATCGAGAGAGGGATCAACATACAATTCACTTATCTCCTCCATTGCAACATGGGACGCTTCAATCTTTGCCTACTGCGTAATATTCGTCCTCCTTAACTGCGGTAATGCTAGCGGAAAGGTATGGTACATATGAAACTGCTCCGGCCACCTATGCTTTTGTTTACAACTCGAATGTATTCTTTGCTTCTCAATCCCGATCTTTCCTATTTAGCCTCTCCTTCTTTAGCTTTCTTTTGATCCCACGTCGCTTCTCTTCCTTCCTCTTCTCCGGAAGCCAATTCCGCGTTGTATGAAATATTTCTCCGGTCAGGGGGAACAACTATTTTCTTCCTATGTCTGAGACCTTACGGTATCTAAAAGGGTCTCTTGGCCTTGGCCTAAGACCTCTTGCTTCTACTTCCCTTCTTACTCTCCTTCGGACCCTCGGTTTATTTCATTTACTGGTTCGCGTTTCTATTTACTTCAGACTCGGATTATGTACTTATAATCTCAAGGAGTGTGGTATTATTAATCTCATCAGTCATCACTATTAGTTGCTTGAGAGTTGAGACTGCAAATTCCTTCAATATTGATACTGTCACACCAACGAACCCAAATTCTTACATTTCCTAAAAAAAAAACACACCAATTATTTGAAGAACCAATCAGAAGCTAATCTAATTCAAATTACTTGTACAGAACTTCAAAATCTGACACTGCGCGAAGCACATGCACTGCCAAGCATCATATCTGCAAGGATTCGTGTTCTATTGTGGTGAACCGGTGTAGAAAGAGGTTGGATGTACCTCGGTCTTATCCCTGCAAGGGGAACAGGCTGTTTCCGCGAATCGAACCTATGACCTAATCTTGGTGAGCAACAATGAAGGTACTCAAACCCTATTTTCTAACGGTAATCAAAAATTCAAAACACACCTGCTGGGCTGTGTTCGCCCATTAAAGAGGTACATGAGCTGTGTTGCTTAGCTGCTGTTGGGAACTGGGTAGAAGCGATTTGCCGCACAGCGCACCCGTAATGCCTTCCTTCATTTGCTTGACTAGGTCAATAACTTGATTTGTGATGCCGCTCCTTTCTATACCGCGATTGGCCCAGATCGAAGCCGCCTTCCTCCGCTCCATAAACAGCCCAAGATGGTGTGGCAGCCATGTAATCCTTGCTGTCAAAAGGCCTTCCACCAGCCACCTGAATTAGGCGCTACAAAAAAAGAATGAGAAAATGATAAATGTATTTTTGCAACTAAAATGGGTATGGGAGCATAGACTGAAATAACATGATGGGATTGAGTTATCAACCAGATTATGAAACTTTTCATAGTCAATCCATGTGAACCATTGGCCGTTGATCTTAAACTTATTGATGTTTGCTAAGAGGACGCGGCATGAGTGGACATGCTCACAGGCAACCTCGTACTCCCCTTGGCTTTTTTGCGCCAAAGCCTCAGAAAATTCTTTTACGTCAGAATGCCATGGAACATTTTCCGTTGTCAATTTTGATGTAGCAGACCTATTACAAATATCCCGTCGATCCTTTTAGCAAGGACTGTAAATTAACAAGATAAACATAAAGAACCAAGAACTTAGAAAAGAAATACTTATGACCCGCAATAGGCGACACCTTTAATTTCGATAACATCCAGACTTCCAATGGCAAACAGGCTAGAATAGGCCTCTAGCTCCTCCGTATTCCACCCTTTAACTAGCGTCAAGCGATAAACAGTTCGCTGCTGCTTCTCCCTTAGTACTTTCAAGAAAAATAGAAATACGCCTCTGATGAAGCTCATCTACAAGTGAGCTGATCTCTGGATACATGACTGGTTCACCAACAAGCGATAGGGCACAATACCTTGGAGAAAGTCCTTCCATTAAGTGCTCTGGTTTAACACCAATATGCAAAATTTACCATCCTCTATTTCACTTTGCCAAATCTAACGCTGGTAAAGTACAATACTAACAGCACTCGGTTTTTTGGTAATTATCATTGTGCCCCTCAAGCTCAAAGATTGCTCAAAATCCAGTCAATTTTCTAACCTTCAATTCTACTATCTGAAGAGTCCAACCATTAATGAAGGTGACTAGAATCTGAAGTAAGGTTCAAGGAACAGAATGATAGTTAAACATTTTGCTTCATCATTTTTGTACACAGGACTAAAGCAGAGCATACCCACAGAATAACCCAACAATAAAAGGCCTACCTGGAACTCCTTTCATTTGCCTTATCATTTTTGTATGCAGGTCTATTGCAGAGTTCACAATATCTAAGGGATCATCCATCTTCCACTGCCAGCTCTTTCCTGCGGGATTTGTGTGATGCCTCCAACAAAAAACACATCTGTTGGCACATGCCAAACTTGGAGTTGTCTCCATGCACCTGATTCAGAGAGAGAGAGAGAGAGGAAGTCAGCTTTTCAGTCAGCAAGGCTATCGCTGCTATATGTGTATGGCATAAAATGATTTCAACTATAAAGAGAAGTAGCAATGAACGTAAAAGTCTATGTTTCGACATCATATGATGACTACGAGGACTCTTAATGCGATCAAAAGTTAAGACGAAATGATAATATTATCATAATAATGATCCTCACACAAACAAGAGGCAGTGTTCTTAGTGGATTTCCCCCATCAAAGTGTTAGA
>JABCMJ010008164.1:0-16137 GCA_014822125.1 Arbutus unedo
AAGCCATGGATGAAGGGGAAACTCACCCCCCCCCCCCCCCCCCCCCAATGATGGCCATCATGGGGACATGGATACGGTTAGGCCACTAGTCTGGAATGGCGTTGATCAGTAATAGCAGGAGAGGTACATCATCCGGAAAGTTATATCTTATCCAAAAGGTTATATCTTACCCAAAAGACTATTCTCTCAGCATAAGCACCAAATCAGGCTTGGAACTCGCCTCTCTTTGGCGCCATGAGAAGACTTAACAAAGGTACAAGGGTTCAGAGAAGTCAAAAAGCAGGATATAAAGGTCGACACCGAAGATGTTTGGCAAAAGGCTAAACGTTGGAATAAGTGTCTGGCGCATACCGGAATGATGAGACGAGATTGCTGAAAAAAGGTTTACTAATGGGACATGCTTGCCGAAAAAAGTGATGGTATAGTATCGAAGGCACTGTTCAGACGCGAATACTGCCAAAAAAACTAAAAACAGGCGTTCTAAGGAATTGTATAGACAAGATGCAAGTTTAGACATAAAAAATGACAAACATGAAGACTAGTTCAAAAATGTTACCTGGGTAGCAGAAGATTCAAGAGAAAGCTTGAAAAACTTCAACAAGGATTCTTAAGCAGCAAAAGAGTGGAGGCAGAAGAAATGAAAGAGAAAAAATGATCTCTCTACCCGTTTTCATCCTTATATACGCTCCAAACGAAGCGTCAGACGACACGCAGGAAACAAAGCAACTTGAAATATGGGTTGTCCGATGAATCACACGTGGAGTGATCTAGCATGTTTGGTAATTAATGCTTCTGAAATGGCGCATGCGCAGACGAAACGACAACCTCATACACGATGAATGAATAGGCAACGCTTGTCCAAACCATCGCAACTTTATGAGTTCAACCATTCACGTCAACCAATTGTCAGCCAAGCCGACGCTCAGTTGAGGGGCTATTGTGGAGGGCTAAAATGTTAGGCCGACCTAGCTATACATAAACGAAAGGATTGGACCATGGGGAACATGGGTCGTTTCGACAGCATGGGGCTTGGGTCGACACATTGCTGAATGGGCCTCTCTCAGGACAATTCGAGATGATGATATCGTAACATCGATAGGTCCGCTTCGACATCATAGGGCTTCGGCCAATGTTGTGCTGAAAGGGCTTGCTGCGAAGGAGGTATGGGCTTTGCCAATTGCCGACCTGACATCCCTCCCTTCGGGTGAGGCGGTGGGAAACTTTTAGAATGGTGACAGACCCTTATTAGGAAAGTGAACTTATGGCAGTGACTAAGTTGGGGAATGAACCAAATATGGAAGATCTCTTTGCATGAAAATATTATGATTTCGTATCATTGAATAAGGAAAAATTCCCTAGAAATTGTATTACTAAATATTACACTCGATGGCTTATAAATAAGATATCATAGGCCATTAATCAAGGACACTATCACTCATTTTACAATTAATATTGTGTTTTGATCTCTCAATATTCTGACTTTGGCTTTGGAGGGCTTTCAGGTTGGAAACAAACTGGTCGGCACTAATTAGTTGTTTTCTATGTAGGAGATTGGAGCAATTCAGATGGAAAGATATTCGCAAACCCCACAGTTATCATGGAGACAATCCCAAGCAAAATAGCTATTGTTGTTCCTACATGACCCAATCAATTTGATTAGGCACTTCTTATCTATTTCATTGTTCAACTCTTAAACAACACAAAAAACTATTGTTGAGAGGAAACTATACATATTTGTAATGAATATATTTTGTCCTTTTCCGTACTTCTATACCTTAACTAACATTATCAAAAAAACACGTTAAAGAGTCAAATGGAGCATTTTATATGCTCTATCTAAGAAACTTGTAATACATAATTTTGGGTCCTATACACGCTCAACAATTATTTTTTAGAGAGTTAAATGAAGATGCTCTGAGCAAAAGCTTGCGTTGTTTGTGCACCCTTTCTGGTCTCACGATAGATACAGTTTGAGCATAAATTTTCATGATGGTGTTAAGATTTCGAATAGCTCTAGTTGGGGTGTCAAATAGGTGAGTTTGGATAAGTTTCGACAACTTATAAATGGATGTGGTCTTTAATGAGTTATTCACCCATTAGTAACCCTATTAGGTAGATAACTACAACCCATACCCAGCTAAACCCCTTTATTCACCATCCAATAAGCCAATTACATGAATTAAAAGTTATACAACGCTAATAATTTTTGGATGGTATTAGTAAATTTAGCTAGCGTTAGTAATTTTTGGAATGACATTAGTAAAATGGTGTTAATAATTCTTCGGACGATATTAGTAGATCATAGTGTGGCGTTTGTCTTTTTTGGTGTGGCGTTAGTTATATTGGGTGATGTTAGTAATCTTTGAGTGGCATTAGTAAATTTTAGTGTGGTAATAGTGAATGTGTGCAGTCCATATGTCATCCTCTTTTTCAGAAAATTAAAGAAAACTTCATGTGCCAACTTTTCACATTCTTTCACCCACTCCCTCTAAAAGTTTCTAATAATAACTTCAAATTGATGTTTAACAAGTAAAAATAATTTAGTGCGAAATTTGAGTGCTCTTATGCATAATACAGGTACAATGCTTGTTTTAGATTTATGTAGTTATTTCTTTTTGTTTTATTTATTTTATTTTTTTCATCTCCTGTAAAGCTGTTTTTTATGTTGAATGAAATATCTCACTCGAAGGTGGACTACATATTTCACGCAACAGAAATTCGTTTGGGTTAAGAGTGCCTCAAGTTTAGTTTCAGGTAGTTGGTCCTCGATCTTGCTGATCTTATCTTCACGTACTGCATATCTTTGTGGGGTCCTCTTGAACTGAAGATGCTTTAGTTTATATGTATATCTGGTTTTAGCTCATGATTAGTTGATCTGTAAATGTGATTAGGTCAAACAATAAATTGTTGTCTTATTTGGGGGTATGGTATAATTATTTCCACATGGGTCCATAGACTCACCAATAATTCAACCACAAAATCCAACCAAGTTTGAATGTCACATCTGAATTTGGTAGAGGTTGAACAAAATATTAACTGATCTTTGTTTAATTATGGATATAGATTCTCTTGGAGATATATAAAAGTTTATGGGCTCAACATATGTTAAAATAATATAATTTTGAGAACAAAATAAATAAAACTACGTTATTTTATCTGTACTATAGACGCACTATAAGAAACTGTACTATAAATTTTGTAATCCGTAAGAAAAAACCTTTCTAATCATGAACCTTCCTATTTAGACCGTAATAGGTGGATTTTTTTTAACGTACAAAGTACCCTATCAGATCATATGATTAAATGATGGATAAACATTCGCATATTTTTACTTGGACATTCACGTCACAGGCATATGTCTTGTTGAGTTGTTGTACTGTCCCTCTAGTTTTTGGAGAAATTTCATATCAATGGAATGTTGCAAAACTATTCTCAATCTCATCAAGACATAATTATAGTATTCTTTCTTTCACTTCTTCCTGATTACTGTCCAACTTACTCCTCATTATAAACCAACTTGTTCCACCTACTTATAAGACTTGCACTAGATGATTAACTAATTTTCTTGTAGTAATAACAACACTTACTTCTTCAAAAATCTATGATCAAAAGAGTTTCTCGAAAAGTAAACTTGTACATTTTACTCTCTTTCTCTCTTGTAAAAAATTTATTTTCAATCTTTTCTCTCAATTACTTTGTAATAACTTATTACGCAATATTACATGTATTTTTCCTCGTAATATATATATATATATATATATATATATATATATATATATATATATATAAATATAAATAGGTTAAATATACATAAAGAATGCAAAGTTAATAATATGCATTAAGTGATAAATTAAAATATTTTTTGTAAACAAATAATTATCAATACATAAGATGTGTATTTATTTGCACAAACTTGATACAAATATTACTTAACTCTAATTTTATTTAAATATTTAAAATTTTAATTCTAAAAATTATTTTTCACCGTTTGTATATATAATTATAGAATATATATTTAAATGCACACAAAAATAAATTAAATATATTAAACAAAAAGAGGTAGAAAGATTTAAAAGGGGGCATCTTAAGAGGGATATTTTTGTCTTTTATCAATAAAAATTAACGGCGTTAATAGAAAACTAACAGCAGGGGATAATAGTCTAATAGTTTCAAAATTAAGGGAGGTAATTGTATTTTCTGAAACCTCCAGGAATGTCCTTGTATTTGTTAGAAACCTCAGGGGAGATTAGTGCATTGTACCCAAAATAAAATGCTAACGCTACTCATCTGACTCCAAGACTATATTCTATAGGATGACCTTCAATGCTTGTAAAAAAGTTAACAACATAAGCCAATGCTCGCATACGATACAAGTTAAACAACATTCTAATGAAGTTTAGAACATCTTGTACAAAAAATTATAGATTTTCGATTTATACAAAGTATACTTTTCGCAAAGGTGTGGTACTACTACAATATAAGTGAAAATCACAAGTATCTCATGAGGACCCGCCACGACCGGCAACCAATGCATCCTATGCTGGAACCTAGATCCCGTTCTACTCTCCAATTCTTTATGGATTTTCACCAAGTGAATCACACAGATGCCCGTAGTGTCGCATCCCACTCTTCAAGGGTATGAAATAGAGCAATAAAATAAACATAATACTTCAAATACCTCCATAATGACCATTAAACCGTAATCTCAAATTATAGCTGTCAATAATTTCAACAAAAAGTAAATCTTATAGGGCCACGGACGCCCAACTGCCAACAATCCAGCTGAAATGATAAATAATTGAGATAAAAGCCTAACTACTAGATTTCATAGCTCCTTCCAATGCTCTAACACCTTGGTTCAGCATCATTCCCTGCAAAAAATTTATTTACAATACATAAGTCGAAACTCATATAGGAAACATGTAAAAAAAAAAAATAACGAAGTTTAAAGGCACCTTGCATCAATAACATATCAATAAATCAGTTGTATAAATGCAAAGCTTAGAAAAGATTTTTAAACATGCCAATATACTTAATGAAACATATGCAAGAAATAGATCCCGCCACAATCGTCAACCAATGCAACCTGCACTGAAACCTACTTTCCATTCTACACTCTAAGATCATTTATGATCTTTCACCGAGGGCATACCTAGAATTAAGGCACCCAGTGTCGGTTTCAAAAACTGCTCCGACCATCGGGACACCCCTCACCATGTCACCTTTTAGGGACTTCCACCGACGAAATCACAAAGACACCGATCCACGGTAAATGTAATACTAATGCATGACCACATGAACACTAAATCAATTGTTCTAGACTCAAATACCATGCACAACCAAACAGAAAAGCAAGGAAATGGGCTGGATTTTGAGAAAATAATTTTTTGAACTCACCAAAGTCGCTAGAGTAGTCTAGAGATCGCTCGAGCGTCCTAGGAAAGTTCTATATAGAACTTTGAAATTTACATAGTTCGCTCTAGTAACCTGCATAAATTTGCAAATTCTGTTTCTGTTGCAAAACTGAACTTGGCAACCCAAAAACTTTGCAAAACTATCCCAAAACTCAACGAACAACATGTGAATCCATGAATCAAATTACCCCAATAATAACAAGCACACATACAAATAAATAAAATGAGATTTAAACAACGATGTAGCTGAAAACCACAAGAAATCCTACATCAAAATTGATGAACCGGACAAAATCCTAGGTTTGCCAAACCCTTCGATTCTTTGCATGCTCGATTGATTCTTGGCTCTACTCAAAGCCCCCATCGCTGGAATAAATCTTCTTCTTACGCATTCTTTGAGAATCTTATGCCCAAACACTAGTTTCCCTCTCTAACGGCCGAGACACCACACGAATATTAGCGTGAACAAATTGATATTCTATTTACTCTAGCATTTATTTTTGGGCCAAAAACCCTCATGTTTTGAATAATTTAAAAATCAGCCAAAAATATCCAAACTTCTCAATAAAATCCACAAATTTCTAATTTTTCATAAATTAACAAAATTATCAAAAAAAATAAAATAATTAAGTCCAAGACAGCGAGTCCTCACAACCTCCCTTTCTTAAGAAATTTCGTCTCCAAAATTTATCAACTTTAAAAAATGACAACTCAAGATGTATACCTCCATGGTATCTCAAAAGTTAAAACATTGTCCATCACAAGCACACCCAGGACATCAACCCCATCATATCCTACTCCACTAGGTTAAGTAATAGACTATGGTCACCCATCACAACCTTATATGTCCAAAGCATGTGTCACTACCAATCGGGCAAAATCTAACAACTCTACTTTTAAACCTCAAATAGACGCAATGCGGTGCAACTATACCAATCAAGACACTAGTTCATATGAAATACAAAAATAAACTTACCTTGGTCCCACAATGTCTCCGTTGCTACTTCTGGTGCTATAATTGTATAGACACAGCCTCTTGCCCCCGGTTGTACAAACTAAGCACGCGAGGTTGATTGACTTGCTCCTACCTATTACACAGGTGTTGAACTTTGTTGAAACGAAGTTGATTGTGGGCGTCAAAAGCAAGAAGGAGTAGTACAAGGAAACTCGGCAAGCAGAGGAAAACCATTGACAGCTTTCAAATTCACCTATCGAAATTCTTCTTCTTTTCTTCGATTCAAAGTAAGTTCCCATACCCTTGAACTCCAATTTGATGTTGTGTTGAACGTCCAAAAAAGCTTCACGAAGCTTTAATGGAGTAAAACCAGACTTGATATTCGGCGAAGATGAATCCCTGACCTGTCACAATATAAGCGCTAACCGGTCACGAACCAATTCTATTTTGGTTTTATGCCTTGTAATTAAGTCGTACCCTGACCAGTCACACTTTTACCTCTGACCAATCACGAGTCATTTATGTATCTTACCTCATGTCTTATGGTGACACCCTAACCAGTCACGCCTTTCACTTTGACCGGTCACGATTACTTTTTGTATCTCCTTTTATGCTTTATGGTGATACTTTGACCGATCACAATTTTCCCTCTGATCGGTAAGGATTATTTATGCATCTCATTGTAGGCTTATTGATGACACCCTGATTGGTGACACTTTTTACTTTTCACCCTAACCAGTTAGAAACTTTTAACAGAAATTATCTTCAATGCCTATAGAATATGATAAATACTTTTATTGACCCAAGTATCATTTAATTACACATAGACTCCAATTTAAATTATTTATGTTTTATTTTTGTCTCAAATAAACATCATTTTATCATGTCATGTTACTATGTGTCTAGTTTATGCAAATTGATCACATTACTATATTTGAAGCATGATGTTAGTCTAGTATTTTGACAAAAGTATGGAATTTGATATTAGAATGCTAGTTGAACTTTAAAATTTAGGGTATTATGCGAATACCCGAACTTTGAAAAATTATTAGAACTCATAGAACTGCAAGTGTTGTGTATTGTATATTCTACGTGAGAATATTTTATGGGTGTTATTAGTCGTGATTCGACATAGGTCGAACTATGACTTGAACCATGAGGTGTCATTAGTTGAGTTATGCATTTAGCTATGTCATGCGTTTAGCCAAGTTATATATTGAGCCGTGATATATTCTTTAGCCATAGCGTGACATTTTGAATACATTCTAGTCGTTGTAGAAGTGAAGTTTAGGACGTACTATGGTGTCGGCACGATACTTGAGAAATATATTGTTCGTGAACATATGACTTGGGAACATGACGGATGAAAACATGATGGTTAGAAACATTAGTGGCCAAGAGTATGGTTAGCATAGTGGTCAGAATTGTTATCGGACGGTAGCACTATAATTGAGAATCTTTGGTATGACACGACATGTGGTGATCATGATCAATGGTGTGTGATTTGAAAACTCAAGCATTTGTATAACTTCGAAGGATTTGACGACACTTGAGATACAGATTAGATGGAGAACACTTGAGGATTCACTAGTGGACTTAGAATTTTATGTCACTTTACTTTACTTTTCTCTCATATTTTCGTGTTACTATTTTCGTATAAATTGCACATATCATATCATATTGTCATAAATATTAAAAAGAAAACTAAGGGTAGGATAACTTTTTGAGCCTCATAGCTCATGTATAGTTTTTTGCCCTTGGCATCTCACGCCAAGTATAGAAGAAGATGAAGCAAATCAAGAATACTCGGTCCTTAATGACATGAATAAGGAAGAAGAAATTGTTGAGCCTTTGTTTACTTAATGAGGTTTACAGCTCTGAAATTTCGTTGTGAAGTTTTTTGTGAAAAAATCCATTTTGGAGAATTTTATTTGGATATTTCATATTTTTGTAAGAACAAACATGTACCTTCCCTTTTTTTATAAATGAAATATTTTGGAGTTTGATTACTTTATTCTTTTATTAAGGTTTCTAAAAATCGGAATGTTATTGAGCAAGTCTTGTAAATAAATTACTTTTTTTTTCTTTGAATGCTTACACCATTTAAAAAGACCAGATCTTTTTTAGTTTAAATTTTTTTTATTTTATAAATACTTGCACTATTGCTCCTTTTGAAAATATCTATTTTTTCCTTCTAATAGATTATTTTTATTTTGAAAACGCCTATGCTAAAGTAGATAAAATATTTTGAAAACACCAAGTAAAAAATATTACGGATTGTTATTGTCAATGCTTCTATAAGAAAAGGGTTTACTAGGAAAAATATATTTATTGTTGTGTAATAACTTCTTACTCAATTTGGAGAAAAAAGATAGAAAAAATTATTTACAAGAGAGAGAGAAAGAGTAAATGTCCGAGCTGGTTTTTGGAGCAACTCTTTTACCCATGATTTTTGAAGAAGCAAGTGTAGTTATTACAAAGCAAATTGGTTAATCATCTGATGCAAATCCTGTAGATAAGTGGAGCAGGATGGTTAATAATCAAGAGGCAGTGATATTAATTAGAACTTTAAGCGTATTTTAGAACTTTAACAAAAAAATTATGTTTTTGATATTATAATATTGTGTCTCCATGATATTGAAAATGTTTTTGCAACATTGCGCTGATATGAGATTTTCCCTTCATTCATTACATCAATAATAGACAAATCTGACACTTAAAACGCATACATTCACGAGACACCAATACTCAGTTTCTATGTTTCACAGAAGAGCCAGTAGGATAAACATTTCTCTTGAACACTTAAAACATAGAAATATGGTCAATTATGCAAAATTGTAACGTACTCCTTTGGTCTATTAGTTATCACTACTCTAGATTTATCAAGAGTCATCTTTTTATTTATTTACTTAGATGATTTTTGAAAGCCTTGTCCAACTAATTGAGATCTTATGATCAATAAAATACAAATAATAATTTTTTTAACAAAAATATAGAGTTTGATGAAGCAATTAAAAGATACAAATACCTAAAGGCACCATTAAAGTATGACAAAGAGAGCGTATTCTGGTGTAAACATAGTCTCTACCCTCAATCAATACACATTATGTCAACGTTAATTTATTTTTTTCCTCAATTCTATTCAATTTCTAATTCCAATCAAGTAATCAACTTTACTGATAATCACACCTTTTTACCAATCTCAAATTTTGATTATAAGAAGTCGTAAGGTGGGTAATGTGGGGCTCATTGGTTAGTGTGGGTTGAGACTTGAGAGTGGGCTTCTTGGTTGGCATGGTTTACCTTCCTTTAACCGTTTCCAATGCATATGATATTACATAAACAAACCTCCTTTTCTCTCCCTACCCCACACTATCCCTTTTTTATTGCCTTAGCCCCTACCACGAGATTACGGTATAACAACAAGCTTATCCCTTCCCCATTTCCGAGAGTAATTATGTAACCTGTCAATATATAGATGTGATATTTTTATGTGGTATTTTTGGTAAATTATAGAATAATAAAATGCACATTTTAGTTAAGTTGTAATTAGATGAGCTTAAATTGGACTTTGCACTGACCGATCGGACAACAAATTTTCAGACAGACCAGAAGCCTCACAGAGTACAATGTAGCTGTTCGGCCTGCCATGAACCCTCTTGGTCAGATCGAATTTTACTCAAATTCTCCTCAGACAGCGCAATACTTAAAAGCAGAAAGTGGCTTTGAGAGCCTGTCCCGAGCAGCCCATGTGATCTCGAGAATGGCGGCCCTGATTCCCTCGCATAATAGATATAGCGTGCGTAGGATCAGGGCGTAGAACTATTAGAATGAGATTGGGGTGTCAATGGTGGTGACTGTCCATCTGAGATCACTCCTCTCACCGAAGTATTAATACTCATTTCAGCCACGAGACCAGGTACGCACTCAGTCCATTATTAATTTACATAAAGATTATGCACTTAGACAGTATTCTAACTTGCTCGTCAGAAGGTCCACGGCTAGACAACCACTCCCAAGTCATCGGACTTGTGTGCAAGAGCTAAAAGTAGAACTCGAAAGTGTTCAACCATTTTTCAGCATTATCAATTTAGCGTTGTCTATGGGAATGACAATTCTAGTAATTTCCAACAAATTCAACAGATTAACTAGAGATAATAGTGACCACAAGATCAACCTTGGGAGGAAAGAAGGAGGGCAACGTCTCTGGCAATGGAAGATGGGGAGTCAACTCCCACATAATGGAAACCCGTTGGAGGAGCAACTGCAAAACCTTACCCAGTTGGTAGCAACTGAAATAGAGCAAAATGAGATCCTAGTGTAGCAATTGCGTACAAGGACTACAACACTGCATGTAGACCCTATGACAAAAGATCCGAGGGAGGAACTCGAGAACTAAGGGCACAATGGAGCACAAGTGGAAGACGAAATCAATAGCCACCCCGCTGGGAAAAGGAGAGACATCCCCTTTATACCTGATAGGGTAGCCCAGATGAAAGATTTTACAGCACAACAGTCAGAGATGAGGAAACTTCAAGAAAATCTTGAGGGGGTCCTAAAGCAAATAGAAGAAAAGGGGCATGGGAGCAGCAAGGGATAGATGTCCAAGATAGGCTTGCCATTTATAGAGACAATATTGTCTAGACTGCTCCCCCTAAAGTTTCAGACACTGTAGATATAGTTGTTCGATGGCTTCAGAGACCCCCTAGATCACTTGAAGACCTACAAGGCGTTCACGATCCTACAACCAATGCCCGATAGAGTCATGTGTTGGGCCTTCCCCACCACATTGAGGGGCCCAGCTCACACTTGGTTCAAAAAACTCAAGGCAAGGTCCATCGATGCTTTCGAGCAACTAAGCCAACAGCTCGTCAACCATTTCTAAAGTGGTCGATGCCATCACTGCTCAGCCATGTATCTATTGATATTAAGCAGCACAAGAGGAGTCATTACGGAATTATATTCAACGTCTCAACGACCAGGCCCTCTACATAGATGAGGTCAACAATAAGATTACCATCACGGCTTCCATGGGAGGCCGCCAACCGATCTAGTTCTTTTGCCACCTATCAGAAAAATCGCCAATGAATATGGCCGAGCCGGTGACAAGGGCCCAACAGCACATGAGCATTGAGGATGCTATGACTGCACATCGTGGCCCGACAAAAGAGGTCGTCATGAAGAATCCATAACAAGAAGTTGTGAGATAGCATGACCGGTGAGTGCTGCCCAAGAGACAGCAAGATGAAAGGAAAAAGATCAAATAAAAGTTTGAGAGGTTCACCACTCTGACCGCTCTGCTGGACCAGATCTTGATGTAGGTAGCCAAAAACTCAGAGATCCTGTGTCCCAAGAAGCACAAGTTAGACCCCACTAGTAGGGATGAGAGGAAGTATTGCCAATTTCATCGCGACTAAGGCCATGACGCATCCTACTGCTTTAACCTGAAGGGGCAGATCGAAGAGCTGGTACAAAGAGGAAAGATTAATTGATTTGTGGTTGGGGGAAACAATAGGGAGGAACAACATGAAGCTAGGTAGCAGAGACAGGCCGAGCACAGCGAAGAGCGCATGTGATACCAGGAGCTAGAACCTATCTAGCCTATCGGTGAGATCAAGATAATCTCGTGGGGATTTACTGCAGGAGGTGAGACCAGCTCTTCTCGAAAGGCTCATGCAAAGAGATTAAGGGCGGAAGGGAAAACAAAAGGAATGCCAATGGACAAACCTTTAAAAGAGAGGAGTGATCCAACAACCTCATGATGGCTCTCTGGTCATAACGGTCGTGATGGGGAACTACTTGACCAATAGGGTGTTGATCAATAATGGGAGCTCAACCAACATTCTCTATGTCGCAGCATTCAAAAAGATGGACATCGGGACTAACAAGCTACAACCTGTATGCTCATTGTTGGTCTAATTCTTAGGAGAGCGGGTCCAACAGCTGGGTTTAGTGGAATTGGCAATTACACTTAGCACGACCCCTAGGCAAACAACTAAGATGGTTAAGTTACTAGTGTTGGACTGTCCCTTGGCCTACAATTCCATTATGGGACGAACAACCCTCAACAAAGTGAAGGCAGTCACCTCCACCTACCACATGATGGTGAAGTTTCCAACCAAAAGTAAAAACAAAGAGCAGCAAGGAGTCAAGACAATGGCTAGGGAATGCTATGTGGCCACTCTTAAGGAGTGAAGCCTCCGGGAGGCCCCGACAATAAACACTGGAAAGACGTAGCAAAAGCATCAGGCGAAGTTCTTGGTTGTATCCTTCAGATAAGTTCCTTTCAAGTTGTATTTTTTTTAAGTTTCCTTTTATGCCGAATAAAATCACTCTTGTTTGCTCTACCTATGTAAAGATATAATGACCATGAAATTTTGATGTTTTTCCAATGAATTCTCCTCGCTTCTCAATATAACAGCATTTTTAGTGGTCAATTAGATCATACCTAAAAGGTCTCTAACTGAGCAGAGTTTAGTGGCTAGTCAGATCAGACCCAAGAGGTCTCCAACAAAGTAGAGTTTAATGGTCGGTCAGATCAAACCCAAGAGGTTTCTGACTGAGCAGAGTCTAGTTGCCGATCAGTTCAGACCCAAGACATCATCAACCGAGCATTGTCAATTGTCGATTGGATCATACCCAAGAGGCCTTCGGCCACACGTTTTTAGTAGCCAGTCAGATCAGACTCACGAAGTCTCCAACTAAGCAGTTTCTATTACTGATTGAATCAAACCAAATAGGTCTCTGGCCAAGAGTTTTTTAGTTTGCAGTAGAATCAGACTCACAAAGTCTCTGGCTAAGAAATTTCAGTGGTTGGACGAACTAGATTCAAGAAATCTCCGATCAAACAACAGTAAACAATGGAAAACCCAGATTTAACAACAAAAGGACAAGGAAATTATTACTTCTATTTATTCCTCAAACAAAGAACAATAACCAACCGAGGCAGGAGGATAACCCTTCCAATTGGTCAACATTCACACCTTGCAAAATAAGGATCATCAGTCGCAATTATCTCTCCCAATCATCCTACATGATGAGTTATCGACAAACACTGGGGGGACAAGAGGACTGAATGAAGTATGTCAAGCACAAGAAAGAATATGAAAAGGCACCACAACTACACAAGTTAGCGTAATGAACAAAACCCGAAGTCTTGATCATAGATTTTGAAAATAAAGTTATAGTCATTCAAAGGCCAAGAAGATCTAGACAACCAAAAAATACAACTATCAACCGAGGGTGTCCTCAACTTGGTCCAACATCAAATTCAGCTTCTAATCCTATGTCATCTTCCGATTGGAGCTCTAAAAGATCCAGCACAGGGAAATTCCGAGATAAGTTCCTCTTCAGGTACTTAAAGCCCAAGTGAAATAAGCTGCCCAAGGCAACTTGGTTCTCTTAAGACTTTTCTACAATCAAATGTTACCATATGGGACTCACTCCAGACGAGTTGTAGCCAATGCCTAACGGTAGCCCAAATCCTTCGCCTTCACTACAACGGCGACTCTGCCATCGTACGCCATCTCTAGCAATATTTCAAATTTAGATTAGACTTTCTCTTCTTTATCGAGAGTTGAAGCATGTTCAGCCTCAGCTAGATAGGCCCTTGTCTTGACAGAATCAACTCTCTCTCTCTCTCTCTCTCTCAACATGGCTTCTTGGAAAGCCGTCAACCTATCTTCACCGACCTTTCACTTAGCTTGCACATCATCCCTTTCCTCACAAAACTTGTGCATTTGGTGAGCGCGTTGGTCTTCAAGACCCCATGTCTACTTTCTCCTTCTCTGCAACGATCAGCCTTCACAAAACCTCATCCACGTTCATTGTTGCTAGGTGAGCATCCTGGGTCTCAGCATGAATTTGCCCTTCGAAATCTAAGGCACGCAAGGAGAGACCCACCCTCTTGGCACAACCTGAAAATACAATAGAAATCGATCAAAACCACCAAAAGAATAAAGACAAAAAAAGCCAAAAAAACAGATGCTTATCCAACTCAAACTAAGGAAAAGATTTCTCGCGAAAGCCGCCATCAGGACTTGATTTAAAAGTTTATTTCACCCGAACGTCCGCATAAATGTTCTCACGAGCTGCATTGGGGTTCAATAAAATACTGATTTCAGGAATGGGATTGACAAAAATGAAGGGGTAAGACAGATCGATCATGTAGGCAGCGATTCTCTAGGCATCAACTAGTGAAAATGATCTTTCTATTGGAGAATGATCAGACTTGTTAGTGATCGTGTCATTTCCGTGTAATTAATAATTAATAAAATATAATAATTACTACTCATTCGAATAGTGGCAAGTACTATGAATATCGTCTTAAGAGATTGAAAAGCTAAGTTGCAATTATTTTAGTCAATTTCTAAATTAATTCGAAAAAAAGAGATTTTGATTTTGTTTTCTTAAATTACAATGACTAAAGTAAATTTAAAGATAACTGAAAATTATATAAAATTTATGGGAAAAGGGTTTAGGATTTCGGTTCCACTTAACCATTTGTAACCTAGATTTATTAAATTAAAGAATTTTTAATTCGAATTCATTAGATACCGTTAGGGTTCGCGGGCCCTTACGATGTCTCCTAAATATATTTGCGTACCATTGAGAGGCATAGACTATCTCTGCTTAGTACGTGTCGTCTTACTAGTACGATCCATCTCAATGGCACAGACCGTCTAATAGCACAACGTGTCTTACGGGGTAGTATAACATGTCACAGTTAATTACCACAAATCAATGAATTAAAGCCTTGTATGAAACGTATTTGAAAATATAAAATCAAACACACAATTATATGGGAAAAAAATATCATAAATTAAAATCATCTAGTTCATAGAATCCATTCCGAATAATAAATCCAACAAAAAAAGTAAAAACTTTGTTACTCGGAGTATAAATTTCACGTATACCCTAGAATAGAATTTAGCCGGCCATTAGAACGGAAATCATCGCGCTAATGTGCTCCATGCTTGTTCGTAAAATTCCTCTGTTGCAGCTTCAAAGCCGACTTTTTTTCTTCTCCTTCAGACTGATACCGCTTGCGCGACTCCCTTCTGCTATTGTGCAGAATCTGTTTTTTTTCTATTCCAGCCGCGCACCTCTGCCCTGGAGTTGTTCGCCTCTCCTTCCTTTTTATAACTCTTGGAACAACCCTTTTTCTTTTCTCTCGATCTTGCATGTGAATCCCCTTTTCTTTTTTCAGAGCTTCAACAGCAGCCTAATTCTCCAAAACCCTATTCCTTTTTCCATGGCCTTCACCTATTCTTTTTGTCCATGGCCCACCAATCGCGTCCAAAAAACCTTCTAATCCAATTCTCTTTTTAAAGTCACGTGACATGTATTAAAATATCCATTAAATTACTATTTGGCCCATGATTTGCTATTTGATAATAGAATTTATTCCGTCACTGCATATAATTTGACTTTGCAAGCATATTTTATAACGAAGCCTCTAAATACCTACAACATAAAAATAAAGCATTACACTCCAAGTAAAATATTAAAAAGAATTTAAAAATATAAATTAGGAGACGTTAATGTGAACATTTATGCGCATATCACACCCCAAAATTACATTTTGCTAGTCCCTAGCAAAACAAAAGAACTAAAAAATAATAAAAATTAACTGAACATATAAGTCTTTTAAACCCCCAGGCTACCCCAGTAGGACGACACTACTACAATAATCATCGAAGATGACAGTTAAAAACTGTCATTAAATGTGAAAGATGACAGTTTTGCAACTGTCATCTATGGAGGTGA
>JABCMJ010008166.1:0-19085 GCA_014822125.1 Arbutus unedo
CTAATGACATTAACCACTTAGGCCTAGCCTACCCTATGGATTAGGCACCCACCTCGCCATCCCTCCCCCTCTAGGTTTTGAATTTCCTATAGGAACCATTACTTTCTTCTTCTTCATTTTCTTTAGTATATACCTAACTTTTTTCCACAAGTGACATGAGAAGCATTGAATCCGTAAATTAACTTGGATATACTGTAGTAGGTTGGATCTCCGTAGTTTGGGTTACAATATTTTAGAGTCTTCGATCTAGTTTGTTCTAACAATGAGCCAAATCGAATGACTATTGTAGACTCAGTATGTTTTTTTTATCGTCGTATGTCCTCAGGCCAGTCACTTCAACTTGGGGTTGGATCAAAAACTCGACAAAACCCCACATGATGTGCAACCAATTTGTCTTTAAGCGCATGATCAACGTGTAGAGTGGACTAAACGCGTTTGGGTTGACAAGACCATGGTGTAACAACGTATTGAACTTCCTTGTGCGGACGGATGCTCAACATCACCGTATAGTAGCTCCCGGCATTTGTCAAGCGGAGCATGATGTCGGGCACAAGTAGACAGTTGTGCAGAAGTAAAGCACAACAACCATGATGGGCCGAAACAAAAAATCTAAAACAATTTACATGGATTTTTTCAAATATAATAGGAATTATGTTATAGTTCGTTTTAACGAAAAAAAAAATTTTAAGTTGAAGTTTCAATAGGTCAACTAACTATGTTTAATTAATTTTAAGGATAAAAATAATAGCTACATAATAATTTTAAATACAAGAGAGTTCAAAACAATTTCTCTTGTAAATCTCATCCATAGCCCAACATATCCAAGAAACCCACAACATGAGGAAGGTAATCGCGGATCAAGAAACATGGGCTGTGTTTGCCACATTTTCAGAAATTTGATGGCCAATTCGGAGACCCAGAAGGCCCGACCCATGACTAACTGTTCGTCAGCCGTAATCTAGTACTCCTGCTATCATCCTTCCGACAGAAAACCCCAGTAAATAGATTCTACTCTCTCTCTCTCTCTCTCTCTCTCTCTGGGTCTCGGAGAAAATGGACGGGTTTGAGGTGACAGAAATGGGGGATGCTGTTCCAGAGTTTACACTAAAAGAGGTAAATTTAGTACCTTGCACCTTTATCTGCTTTAAATTTCACCATTTGTTTGAATCATCTATGGTATCTGTGTCGTTATATATCATTGGGATCACTGGACTGCCTGGTGAAATATGCCTTTGCCTCTTGTTGTTCTTATTTTTCCTTGCACGTGATTGTTCAGTTGACTCTATTGTTCCTGTACTGGGTCTTTGCATGTGTTTTTCTGAAGCTTAACTATATGGTTTTTCTTTTATTGGGTTGCTTTCCAATTTGATGTTTGAGGACCTGTGGTCCAGATATGGTGAAGAGGGTATCAATCTAGACAGGAGAGGGAGAGAGAGAGTGGAATATTAAGACTGCTGTCAATGGGAGTAAGAAAATCCCTTCCAATTACCCACTTAACTCCGTAATTAATAAGGACTATTTGATGATAAGAAGGGGTTTTTTTGTTGGATAAGCGGGTGTCGGGCCAAATTACTCACTCTTGACTTATTCGGGACCTTGAAGTTATCGAGCAGGCAAATCTCCAGTGCCCCCAAGGGTTTTTTGTTAGCTGTGGGATTTGAACGTGCAACCTTCGGAGAATGTACTTTATTTTTGTGGTCAAAGAAGTTAACGGAAACACATTAATCGATAAAGAACATGAGTTAACAATTCATTTAGAGTGATTTCACTTAACATGTATAGGGTGTTCCATTTGGAATACTGACATTGAGGTATGTATGTAGTGGTTGTTTCGTATACTTGAGGGTGTTGAAAACTGATCACCCTAGCTACAATGTGTCGTTGCTGCTGTGTCCCAAGTTCCTCCTAACCTTTCTAATCGGCATGGCATTCAATTTCAACTTCGGATTAAATACGAAGGCCAATTTTGATTGGTTGGGCTATGAATGAAGGTATATATACATCCCGGATATGTGATTCAATCATACTTATTGTGAGGGGGTTATGATTACCAAATACCCAAGTTATTGCATATCCCTTGTTTTTGTTAGATTAAGTGTCTAACTGATACACAATTCCTCCACCAATAGTTGCCTTCAAATGGTGGAAGGGAGGGGGTCCAAATGGCCTTGTACGTACGCCACCCACACAGCAAGGAGAAATTCCACTACTTGCCGTTGAAGCCAGAATTAGGTCCTGAGGTTTTTTAATCCAATCAAATTTCTCATCCGGCCAACCAAATAGGCCCTAAATAGATGTAAGGTTGAAGCTTTTCTTGTAACATGACTTGCGCATCGCTTTTTCTGGTGCAATCAAATTAGCTTATTTTTGTATATGCTTCACATATCGTGGAAAAATCCCTCATGTTGGCATTCCTTGATAGATTATTGTCATGGAAAGATTATTCAAGGATGTGGGAGAAAAAACTCAGAGCCAAGAATTTTGTCAAGAGCTTGTGGACAGATTTAGGTAAATCAAGTCTAGCTCTGTCTTCCTGTTTACTCTGGATTCTGGACTAAGGAGCTGGTGATTAACAAGAAAAGCTTGTCTAAATGTTAATTTTATTTGTATCTGTCATGCCTCTTTTTCTGCAGTCAATCAAAACATCGAACCGGAAAACCTGCTATAAAATGTGAACAGGTTGTTCTCTATATAATTTTTCTGTTCTGCTAGCAACAGTATTTGCTTTATTCTTATTCGAATAGCCTCATCTTGTCCTTATTTTGATTTAGGTGCAAAGTTGGTTCCGAGATAAACAGATACAACAGGCGGCTAAAGTCTCTACCCCATCTTTTGCCCACAAAGAATTTAATCCACCTTCCAATTGGGCCTTAACAATCAATGTACCGGAAGGACTTAAAAAGACTAAAGGTTCTCGTTTTTCACACATTATTTCTGCTTTCAGTCATTCAAAACCTGCAGAGATTTTATGCAAAACTTATCATTTCTTCTCCTGGGCCCTCTTCCCCAAATTTCTTTTGTGTGTTTGTTAGCGGTCAAAAAATGGTCAATTGCCCATCACTCAGGATATGGCTATCCAGCTTGTCATAGCCGGGGTTTGTTTACTTCTTTGGACCCCGATGGCGGATATACTAATTTATCTGCCTGGAGGGGGATAAAATTTTCCCACCCCTCCCTCTATCTATATCTTATCCCTTCTATATCCGCCTTTTATTTACGCTAATACCAAAATTCATTATGAAAATGCCATTTCTAATTGCGAGAGTATCATCCACCCACTCATATCTACCATATCCTCCTTCCTTAAAAAATAATCAAACAAACCCTTTGTAACTATTTGCCTCTCTATAATAAATCCCCCTTCTATTGTATCTCTCCTCTTACTATATTCATCGTAGCCCTTCCAAAATTTTGACCACTAACAAACGGGCTGCTAGTGTTCAACTCTTCAGCTGTGAAGAGGCAAGTCCTGCTATGGAAGCCACATGAAAGTTTATTTCAGACTATCTAAAGCTTTTTTCACAGTTGGGCTATTCTATAATGCATACATTCTCTTGTTTCAAGCTGCCGTACGAACTTACAAGTACTTAGCCTGATATAAATTGTTAGTGCAAGTAATAGGGGAATCTTTGTACAGGTTTACAATTAAAAATTTTGCGTGCTTTAGTCTTACTACTTCAATTCTTCTGCAGCGGAGAGGGTTGCAGGTCTTTCAGAGTTGGCATTTGAAGCTATTTCGTTCAAGGATTTTGCTTGGTACGATTTTCACATAGGACTCAGATAACAGCAGAAGTTTATGCTTACTATGAGATCAGAAACTGTAAAATGTTTTATTGAAGGCTTCTGTAATGGTTTAGCGCCAGTTTGTTATGGACTAACAAAGTTATGGTTAAGCTAGAAAATTTTCAACTTATTTCCAATCTAGTCATTAGAGTTCAACCCACTGGAACATGTTCAGTATATTTATCGACTCTAGTTAATGTATCCCACGTTGATATCTGTCTTCCAATGCCTCATACCTAAACCGGGTAATAGCTGCAATGGCATCGTAGTTGAGAATGGGTAAGGACCTTAGTAGCAGGATCCTTCTATTAAGGTGACGAATTCACCTGAGAACCTCGCTCCCGCGCTCCTAAGTCAGACTCTTATGGGTATCTCGCTCCCCTCGAGATAGGAGCCCGCACCCAACTAGAATTTAACCTCTCAAGCATGTAAATCTGAAAAGAAACAAAAGAAAAGATACCAAGTAAGAGAAAATATGACGTAATTATAACAGTAGAAGACTAAAAACTTGAATTTACTCAAATATTTATTATAAACATGTCATTTACTTATATTCATCAAAATAAAATAACAATTTGAAAATATCTATATTAGTTTGTATCAACATCGAGGCTAACTTTAATGGCCTTCCAGGTACGACGTTGCTGCATTCCTCAACTACAGAGTTGTTCATACAGGCGAACTTGTAAGGCCTTTATATACATTCTAGGTTTGGATTAATGCTTTTGACATAAGTTTCATTCCATATATTTTATTGGCTACAAAAAATAGAGAGAGTCTACGAACACAACCTCGCGTGCACAAATACCGATAAGATGTGTTCGGAACCGTGCGATGCACGTGAGACCCTGCAAAATAATGTGAGCCTCACGTACATCGGACGGTTTCGAACACATGTGTATCCGTATCTATGCATGAGAGGTGTGTGTAGACTTGCTCCAAAAAATAAGTGTAATGATTGTCCTTACATGATTGTTCCTTTTATCTTTATTGTGATGTTTTCTCGCTTCTTCTTTAGTTTGACCCAAACTAAACTTCCTCAACGTTGAGTGTATCATTCACATGATGGAATATATCACATTATCTCTCCCACTTTTCTCACAAGAACACATTACAAGCAACTCCAGTAGCTGCATTTTTAGAGTCCTACGTGAAAAGTTTTATGTACTAACGAAAGTTGATACTACAGGAAGTTCGCGTTCGGTTTTCTGGATTTAGTTATGATCAAGATGAGTGGGTCAATGTTAAAAGGGGAGTCCGTGAGCGTTCTATTCCCTTAGAACCTTCAGAGTGCCATCGCGTCAAGGTTGGAGATCCTATGCTGTGCTTCAGGGTATGTTTTTCCCTTGTGTATATTATTAACTTCGAAGACGAAAACTAAGCTTGGTAAAAGTGTATTTCCTTCTCTTCTTCTGTAAGAGGAAAGAAAATTGTAAGAACACATGAAATCATCAAACTTTTTCCGCAATTTTTTTTGATCGGCGAAAAGGGGATTTTATTAATCTTTGAACCAAAGATTGCAAAGATTAAAGGGACTACCAGCATTGTGGCATCACAACAGCCAGAAGGAACAAATCCCAACTAGGTTGACACTTGATTCAACCGACAATCAGTTTCTCCGAGAAACTTTTTCCGCAGTTTAATGTTTTATTTTATGTTATTTTACTTTCAGGAAACTGATGTTCGAGCGATTTACTGCGATGCATGCGTTGTTGAAATTGTAAGGAGAACACATGACATCCAGGACTGCACGTGCGAATTCTTGGTTTGTTATACCTATGATAATGCTGAGGTAACTCCGTGAAATATGAACCATTTAGCACTCTCTCTCTCGTGTGAATTTAGCAAGAGAGGCATTTAATTGTTTTCCCTACTATTGATTTACCTAGAGGAAGAGTGACTTAATCCCAAGTAGCAAACCATTCATTCTAGTGGAAATTGGATTCCGCTCGTTTCCGTCCTTCGTTTCAGAGCTTGTCCCTCGGTATGGTCAGTACTCCATGCTGTCGGGCCGCGAAACTTACACTTGTTCACTAATTATGACGGTTCACCACGGCCTCTTTCCTCCTCCATTTTCTGCTCCCTCGTAGGGCTCTGGGCCCCCTCAAAGGGGGAGGGAGTCGACTGTTTATCTCAGCCATTGGCATGAATTGCACCCACATCTGATCCTCTTGTTAACCCCGGATGATCTACTATTCTATGTTTTCTTCAAAAGCATATATTACAACTTAATGTGACCATTACCCATGAACTCATGCTATACAATTAGGGAGTGTAACAGTAAGAAATCTGTATAATCCTAATCGATTTTTATTCTCCCTCTCTCTCCAGGTTAAAGTTCCGTTGTCGAGTTTATGTTGCAGGCCTATATGATGTTATTCTCCAGTCTCTTGAATTCCGGTCTCTAGAACGGTTGAATTGAGAATCTGAAATGTAATTTATTTTCGCCGTTTATTTTCAAATAAATTTGTCGAATTGAGTCGTCAGAGGAAGACATTGTTGATGATCAGAAAACAAGATTCTGGTGCCTTTGTAGTAATACTCAGCCAGACACTGGAGTTCTTGTTCAAAAAACTCTTTGATATATGACCTTTTCAATCTGTTCAATCAAAGCAAAATCGTGTTTGATACCAACATTATTGTGCTTCATATGAATGGATGGCTTATCACATTTTTCCTCCTTCCCCTTGACAAGCGTGTAAGGATCTACTCCCATCTTGTATAATATTGTCCGTTTTGACCGTTTAAAAGCTATGGGCCGAGGAGTATGCTTAATTGTGACGTTCCATAAGACTTTTGTGCCCATGTAGTTTTAAAATATGTTGTACTATATAATGTCATGATCTATTATATATAGCATTGAACTTTTGCATTTATCAAGCGATATGAGACTCTTACACACTCGTTCATTGTACATTGAAATTTCCTCTCGGCGTCACAGTTGGCATTGCATGCTTTTTCCTTTTCTTTTTATTCAAAAAAATCAGTATCGGTCTATAGTTTAAGATTATGTCTCTTATAGCCTAATCAATATTCACAAATGATATAACTTCGTACGGAATGGTTAAGTAGTTTCACAATCCCAACATTCTTTTCTGCGCGCTTTGGCCAAGTTTCCGTCCGTTCCCCTATAGGTAGCAGCTTGGCTTTCTTATCGCTTATGAATTCATATAGAGTTGTATAGTGGCCGGCCTTCCTAGAATGTCTCATAGGTTTCATAGTGCTAGAAAAGGGAAGATAGAGAAACCATTTTCCTTCATATTCTTCCTCTCAAATAATGAAATGAGTGGAACTTTTTCCCACGTATCCTTGTAAAGGCATCATGGAAGAATTGTGGTAATTTTAGTTCTTTCTTTCCATATTGCATGCTTTAGGAGCCTCATGACTATGAGACCACCGAAATCGCTTGGCGAGACTTATTAATTTATCCAGTAAACCAAACAAGGAATAACTGTTCATATGGAGAGAGAGAGAGAGAGAGAGTATTGAGATTATACTTCCATCATATTTTTTTCTCCACTTATTTTCAATGGTAAGCAAAGAATAACATTTTTCTTGTCACTTAATCGATCACATTTGAAGAACTAACGACCATTAAAAGAAAATTACAAACTTTTATATAAAGAAAACTAATTTTCAACCGTCACACGAAAAGAATATCAAACTTGTCACATAGACCAAGTTAATACTCTTTTCAAGTTATCTCTGCCATCTGGTAATACTCTTTTCTTTATAACCCGGGCAATAAAATTCGTTTTACTAAAAGTCACATTCCACACCTATATAGTGACTCGCATTCAACAACTAGGAGTCTTCGTCTCCAGCTCTACTACTTCTAACTAAAAATTCGGCTTACAATTAAAGAACTACCACTTTAACCGTTCTTAAAACATCTATTAAAACTAGCCAGGATTCGGCAAATTCAGCTTCAGCTTCTATGAATTCTTCATTCTCGGTGCAATCCTCATCTACCTATCCCCAATCAAACACTTCAAACAGCCAACAAATTAACAAAACAAGATTTCGGATGAGGGGAAGAGGAAGTAGTGGGACAATTTGATACCTATAGATAGTTTTATCTTCACCAAAAGGGAGCAAACAAAGAGAGTCTACACACAACACCTATATTCACAAGATTCGAATACAGATATGTCAAGAATCGCTCGATACACGTAAAACACTCTAAAATAATATAAACTTCATATGCATCAGACAATTCTAAACACATCCATGTGCAAATTTGTGCATATAAGTTGTGTAGTCTTGCTCGCAACCAAATTAGGGCAAACAACAGCTTTACAAAAGCACAAGCCTTAAACCAAGTCCTTATTGTCTGAGAAACTATACAAACCGAACCGGTAATAAGTAAAAGACCCCATAGTCTTTTTGGGCTCTGGTTGTTAATAGACAACCCATTAGAAGGACAATATCCACACAACAAGAAAGAGTACCTATAGCTTCGATAGGATGAACTAGTACAATTTTAATTATAGTAGTTGGGATCCCTCAAAATTTCTCTAGCCTGAATGCCACTGCAGAAAACTAGGGTTTGTTGCTTCCAAATCAGAAGGCTCATTGAGGAGAGCTGAGATAGGGTTTCTATACTGGCATTGATCGTCTCCTCAGCAAACATTTATCGCCTTATGAAACTGTACGACCGTAACATACGGATGCAATATAAAGATTTTTCGCCCATTTCTCCTGCAAAGACCAAACAGAATAAATTATTAGAGCTCCATGGGATGCAATCAAAACAACATAAATCCTACCGTCTACATCCTAATTTAATTGTCCATTTTCGGCAATCTTGCCATCGGAACGAGTCAGCAAATGCAGACTTTGAGATGTCTAAAATAGTAAGAAGAGACTACTAAAATAGGACGAACGGTAATTCTTCCACCAATATCTTCTGCCAGAACTACCAACAATAGCATTGATGACCTTTTTTTAATATAAAACCCACAACCTTGCCGTGGGGGCTGTATAGGTTTTCTGTTTGTACAGCATTTCAGCATATGTAAGTAACCCACCTTGACATGTGTGCTAGGAAAAGCAGAAGTACGCAACGTCTCCTGTGTTTCATCTGCCGGCTTTCTTCTTGGCACGCTAAGAACAAAAGCGGCTTGGTCCCAAGTTGCCGCAGTAGCAGTAATACGGTATCCATTATCCCATCGTCGATGAATACCCTCGCTGGGGTAAAGAAAATCCAACTCGACAACCTAAATGTTGCAAATATAGTTAGTCTAGGGAAAATATCTTTTACACAAAAGAGGAGATACTATACATAGAGGGAAGGGAAAAAAAGAACCTGCTCTGAAAAACCTGCACCACGAGACATAACAACTGCCCATCTACTTCCTGAAGTGGCCATGGAAGTGACATAGAAACCCTCCCTCCACTTTTTGTTTATCCACTTAAAAGGAAATGAATCGCTAACTTTGTAAGATTGCTGCAAATACTGTGTACCTGAATTTGATTCATGAAAACAAGTACAGTGAAATTTGAATAAAACTATTTGGGAAAATCTATTAATCAATAACTTTGACTAACCCTTTGACATTACAACCAACGAGCTCCCGTTAGTAGCTCCTGCTATCGCACTGATGTAGTAGTTCTTTTCCCACTGCTCCATTATCCATTCCTTCAGAAATGTCGCAAGACACAAAAAGAAAAATTGTCAACTCAAAATGCACCTTGTCAAGCAATGACAACTACAATAAGACATTGAACAGCAGTAACTTGAAGGAGTATTATTGCTTTAGATTAGTCAATATAAGGTTCACCTTGTGAAGGAAATAGGGTGACAGTTCGTAAACTTGTAAAGTGAAGCCAGTGCCTGCGTCCATGATTAACGCCCATAAATTCTGACTAGAAGCCACGCAACTAATGAATAAGCCATCTTCATTTCCTTTCTCAATGTGCTGAGCCAGCCTCGCATCGGCCACATTGTAGTGATACCTAGAACCACATATCAAAAGAAGTTCTCTCATCTTCCAAACATTACTTTGGGTATCCACACTTTCAGACTTAAGACTACATTTGGGAGTCAGCTCTAAAAGAAAAGATGGTAATCAATGAAATATAAAGTCCATATAAAAGACAAGAGAACCGTCCATATAAAAGACAATAGAACCAAGAACATGTTAAAAAAAGGAATAGAGAATGAAAATAAAAAAACTAACGAATCAGAAGTAAAGTACCACAATGACCATAGTACGCCTCCTATGCCGCGTAAAACTCTATTAATTAGGATAGAAACCAACAAAGAAGCTGATGTAAATATGTACCTTTGTTTCATAGGTCGACGAGCATTGTAAACACTAATCCATTGTGTCGCAGGCATACCCATGCGAACCTTTTTCTTGGGTTGTTCATCGTCCTCGTCCTCCAAAGTCAGGCGGCCTCTCTTATGTCCAACTTGATAGATCAACTTCAAAGGGGAGGAGGAAAAAAGTTTGGGTACATTTGACGATTAGAGTTAGGAAATGAAATAAAGAGCAACTTTAGCTCGAAAATAGGACAATAATCCATATGAACCAATGCCAAATCGTACCTTCTGTGCACCATCGGTGTTAATGGGCCTGATATCGGGATTTGGAGCTATTATCCCGTCAAAAAGTGATACATATTTCGCATAATTAGGTTCCTCGTCGAACTTCAAGTTCACCACATACTCCACAAAAAGTCTAAAAGGTTGCGGACAGAAACAACATAGAGTCTCTGGAGAGGTTGCCATCTTCTTCTTACAGACAAGGAAACCTTTGTTCTCACCCTGCAAAGAGCATCTCCTAAAAGACGTGCATAAAGAAAAATTACCACAAAAACTTTTACACTATAGCTTGAGGGCTAACCTGGTACCCTTGCCAGGGGAGACGACCACGGAGAAGAAAAATGAGAGTATAAGCAAGAGATTCTAAATCATCTCTCCTGCTACCTATTCTGCCTAAATGAGCATGCACACTAGCATAACGTACTGTTCCCCTGCCAATACAAATGCTTGTTAGCCAAGAAGCAGCAAATAGCTAAAAGAAATACACCACATCCATATAAGATTTCCTAGTCCCCCCATAATACAAGTGACTCTCATACCTGAAGACATCAGGCCTTTGGTCATAGTCAACGTGCAGACCAGTTGAAGTATCTCGCCACCTTGTAGCTAATAACCCGACAAGATTACAATAGCATTAGACACTTAGCGTTGTATGAACAGTATGTTCTTTGAGAATAACATGATTTAATAAGTACCTAATCCAAGATCAACCAAAAATAGTTTCTTCTCGTCTGGACTTCCAGTAGGACCGAGCAAGAAGTTCTCAGGTTTTACATCTCCATGCACATACCTGCAAAATTTATCGAGAGAATTGGATCCATATACTATACCAGTCACAGTTCCCATACAAGACTTGAAGAGGGTAATCTGAACCCTTTTTTCCAAGTAAGAGCAAATTCTTATCGTATGAAGGAAAATAAATATCTTCGGCTTGAAAAATCTTGTAAGCTTCTACATTTTAACGCATTGAAAAGGAAAGGGACAAAAACCAATGCACAAGGATAAAAGGATCCAAAACTTTGATAACTGAGTAGAACAAAACAAAAAAGAAAGGGAAAAACCAATGCACAAGGAGAAATAAATCTGTGAAAACAGTAACTCCTCACCCCCTGGAGTGCATCTTCTCCAATATAGATATTGCTTCAATGGCAATGCATGCCACCATTTCAATCGACATCCTGGAATTTAGAAGCGAGAAGAAGAAAGAATTAATCAACCCACACCAGCTTGAATAGTAAAGTGATGAAGAATGTAAAGCGCAAAAACATAATGAAAACAACATTGTACGCACGTATGAGAGTTATTATTCCAAACATCCCACAAGCTTGGTCCCAACATATCCATAACCTGCACATAAAAGGTATACTGTCAAAGAGCCAAAACAACACTGCCACAAAGGACAAAGGTAAACTAAGAAAACACCATGGACTCCATAAAATCCACAACCAACGGGATGAAAACCATGCAATAAGAAAACACAACCAGCAAGATAAAGTCAAAAGATCATACCATGACATAATAGTCACCTTGTCGACCTTTGTAATGTACTCGAGGTACACCGTGACTGCCACCAAGAGTGCTGTACCAAAAAGAATGTGTGAAAAACTCGAGTGTATTGCATATAAAATTCATAAGACTTAGCCACACTCACTTGTAAACTTGCCATTCGTATGGTGGTCCATAGTTACATCCTTTGCTACTTCGATGCTCAAATTTCAGGGCGACCTAAAATACAAATGCCACAACTATGTTGGTAATTACTAAGTAGTCAAACTTCAGAATCCAGAAAAAGGACAGATAAACAATACCTCAGCAGCTCCAGGTCCTGTTCTGTCACTGGTACCACCAGAAACACGGCGACCTACATATACTTGTCCAAAGCCTCCCTTGCCAAGCTTTCTTTCTAGTCTGTACAAAGGCGAACCACCAACCTGAACCTGTCATGAAGAAAAGGAGGATTCAATACATTTTGACAACCAACCAAAATACCCGGCATTACAAAATGCAAAGTCATTCTATACTCATCCAATGTAAGTAAACAACTTATGACATTTCCTGTGCAGAAATCGTTTTCCCTTTTGGGGGGGGGGGGGGGGGGGGGGGTTGCGGCATATCAGTTTGCGGATAACCTGGAGACTGGAGATACATATTGCACCAGTAATATACTTGGTGTGGCTTAATTCACTCCTACGCTCCTTAGTGCTATTAGCCCATTACAGAAAAAATCAAAGCAATTTGCCAAACAGACAAGTTAATTGAGCACCCGAATTCATTGGCTAATTAGTTTCCAAGAAGTATTCCGCCTCCAGAATTAGAAAAAAAAAAAAACAGTTCCCTTACTTGCCTTTTCCATATAACTGGTCGAGTCATGGGAAATCTTAAAGTATTTCTCATTTGCGACCATAACCCCCATCCTTCTCACACCATATCAAGAGGGGGAAACAGGGGAGAAGAAAAACACGACGCCCTTCACGGTCTACCGAATTTGGCATAACAAGCCAACATCTTTAAAGTTTCTCTCGTAGTACAAATTTAATGGTTCAGTAAATTGCAACTAAGCCTTGTCTCAGTCAATGTGAAAAAATTTATCCTTAGATTGAGATCCTCTGTTTTTCCCCAAAAACATGTCATCCAACTGAAATGGTTTCTGAATCGATTAGTATAGCAGATAGCATTGAACTGGTGCTTGCTTAACAAGACTGCACCATTAAAAACCATCACCAACCCCTTTAAAACCCGTTCTATAATTCTAAAAGAATACCTGCCACACAAAGTTTTTGCCCCAAACTTTCTTTTTATAAATAGTTGATCAAATCACACTCAGCTATAAAGATATGACCAAAATGAAAGCAAAACTTACATAAATGGGAAGGGGACATGGGCTGGGAGAGGTGAGAAGCAGATAAGATAACAACGAACATCGAGAATTACGCGCAAAGTCGCAAATAAATAACTTCAGTGTTCAAAAGGGAATTAAACAAGTCCAATACTTCGAGATCAGAATTGTGCCATAAGATACCCGAACTCATGACTGAAAATGACACTAAAGTACTAGGGCTTGAAGAATGAAGCAGCAGGTAAGGTAGCGTGAGTGTTTATTCTTCTCTTTCCAGGTGGGTGATTAGGATTATGAAGAGTTTAATAGGGGAGAGCACACAGCTTCCAAAGGTGGAGAGACCGGAAAATATTCCACTTCGTTCTTGATAATATACCTCTACTGAGTACTGACTACTAAGATATTAGGCCCCAATGATGTGCCGGTTATACGATGCGGAACAGCCAAAACCTAAAATCAAGTACATAGCAACTGCACGTGTGCCATAACACACCTTAGATACTTCACATTCGCCCAAACAAAAAAGGTTGGTTCCAAATCAATGATTCTGCATTTCAAGACCATTCATTTTTCCACTAACTCACTGGCATTAAAGTATTCAGTTATACGCATTAAAGTATTCAATTATACGGATAACATCCAAAACTAGCAAATAGACATGTTGCGTAGACAGAATCAGCACGCAAGATATGCCCATTTTCAAAAACTCATACCCCCAATGCCAACACGAAGTCAATACAGCCAAAGATGTCTTGGTGCAATGCGATTGTTTCATTGTTGTCGTTATACGATTGTAACAACTATTCTAGTCCAGTTAGATACTGTCCACGAACAAAAAGTACAGAAACGACGATACTTCTTAAACGAGAATAGAGGAAATACATTCAAGCACGTGCCAGATATTAATTAAAAACTGTCAATTCTCCAAGAAATGCAACTCTTTAAGATTATATAGATCAACATACGAGGTTATCAAGACACAAACAACAAACCCCTCAAAGGTGCATATTTACAGAAGCAAAAGTATCAACTGAAATTTCCATTATTTGACTACACTTTATTACTACGACTAAAGATGCTTTGATGCAATGCAACCGCTGCGTTCTTGTCCGCAAGTCAGTTATTGGAACTCTCATCCAGTTAGATGTCTCCTTAAGTAATAACTGAGCAAAAAGCAGTCAAGCACGTGCCCGGTCCATCATTTTATGATGTGTCATAAAATAGGAAAAAAGTTATTATATCGATCAAGGAACACCACATATCGACAAAATTAATTATGTACCATTACTCTAAAAGCAATACAACTCCCCAAAAGGCCAAAACTATACAGATTCTACAAAGGAGATTACAAACCGAGAAACGACAAGAATCCCAAAGGTGTATATCTATTGAACCACGTGTCATTAACTGGAAATTCTGCGAACTTACTAAATCTCCATTTCCACGTCTGCAAACCATACATGGATAACGGACAACTATAAGGAAATCAAAAGCCCCCTAACGGTCGAAAACCTTAATGAAACGTCCAGCACGAAAACCCTACAGACGTAAGACAGCATCTCTTTGCACACAACATAAATACCGCCATGCAAATACCCAAACCGAAGCAACATTACAATCACTATACCAAACCCCAATCCCAACCTAATGCAGTTTCACTTCGTTCAATAGGATCACTAAAAACCCTCATAACTCCATCTTCAATATTCCTAAGAAAACATGAAGCCCCTCGAAATGGACATTCAATCCTCGTAGAACGGGTTCTACGATTAATATCACCGTCACCCCAACGAATCGTGTGCATGCAATTACGTTACGGAAGCATGCAGGATTCTAACATTGGGAATGGTATGGGTGGCGGATAATACATTTCACAATTATTTATATTTGGGCAGCCTATATTACATTTCTTGGAAAATTGGCGGCGATGAACCGATGTAACCTAGAAACCACTTATGATGAATCTAGACTATCAGAACAGGGTTCTCAAAAGTTTAGGGCGTCCAATAGTGCATGCAACACATGAATTATCAACTGAATATAAATCCACATAATCTACAAAATGAAGGATAAAAAAAAGTCTCACCCTTTCAGGAAGAGGAGCGGTGCTTCCTTCATCTTCAGCTGCATGACCCTTGTCAGCGCTCCGACCCCCGCTATCATCCATCCCCTTCTCTCCTACCTCCTCTTCCTTGCCACGTGGCGGCTCTTCCAAAACCCTCTTGTTCTCTCCTACCTCCCTCACCTCCGCTGGTACAACAGCGGGGACTACGTTCTCATTGACCAGCTGATCCTCGTTCTTTGGCGGCGGTCCTGCTGCTGCTGCTCTCCTTCTTCGAGTCCTAGTTGCAATCGCTGCTTCACTTTCAATCGGATTCGGATTAGGTTGTTGCTGCTGCTGTTGTTTCGCTCCCCGGCCCCTGCGTGCTCCGCTGCGCGGCACCGGCATCGTTCATCCTTCAAATCTCATCCTACAAAACCCTAATTTCTCCTTAAATCCTCCTCACTCTTCTCTGCAAAAATCACAACAACAATCATCACGTCAAGAAAAAACTAAAAAGACAAAACAAGTTAGCCATGCTGATAAAGAAATGCATCAGAAGAACACAAAAAACAACCACAACTATCAGAAACGAAACCAAAAAAAAATCTGTACTTTACCGACAGAATTCCGATCAGATAATGTACGAACACGAAAGAATCCAGAGATAGAGATAGAGAGAGAGGAGAGAGAAGAGGGCTAGGAGTACTTGCAGAGACGAGAGAAAATACGTGGAGTTTTTTGGGTATATATAGCGTGGAGATGAGTGTCCGAAAGCCGTCGATGCAGATTAAACGGTCGGTCGGATTGGGTGTTTAATGAAATTAGAGCTCTTGGTATAAACACCTGTTGAGGGGTGGGTGAATTTACCAGGGAGGGCTCAGAGTTGCGTGAATATTACACATACCTTTCGTAGGAATCTGTAAATTTACAAGGACTGAAATGTAACCCTATATAGATTTATATTTCGGATGAAACTGGTTCAAGTTCGGTCTGTATTTTGAACATGTAATTTTAAAATTGGTCTGTTCGGAATGAATATTTTGTAAAGTTAATTCCAACCGAAATTATTAAATAACTGATATCAGGGTCGTCAATTCGGTCCAAAAATTTTGAGTTAATAAAAAATAAGCTTAATCGAGCAACATGCAAAATAAAAACTTAAAATATAGTTTCGGCTCACTGAATATTAAAAAAACAATAAAAAATATCCTATCTAATGATAAAAAAAATTTTATACCTATCTATGTATGTTCGGTTCAATCAGATTGGATGGGGGAAAAAATCTAAAGACCCGAAATCAAATAAAAACTCGAAAAAATTTACATTATCAACCTAAAACTAGTCGCACACTACTTTGGATCATCGGCATTTGTTTTTTTATTGATTTTTTTGATTTTTTAAAATTAATTTCACCACGTTTAATTGTGTAAATAATGAGTAATAGTGGGGTCTGTTTGTGTAAACTAGCTCTATTATTATCCAAACTATTTACTCATAATATTTATGACAAATAATATGTTACCCCCATGTAAGTTGAATTAATTGAGGTGTAAGGTTTGTAATGTCTTCAAATTTTACTGAGTTCATTATTCTTTCAAAATAATAAACCGTGAGAGGATACTCCGGTGATTAAGTCAATACTTAATTCAAGAAAACAAGTCAATCTAATGCTTGTCTTGACAAGTAAAATTTTCCCCCTTTACCCTCACGGTGTGCTATTATTTATAGAAGTTCTCCATCAGTAATTTGAATCTTGATTCAGTTTTTTATTTCTCATTAGAAACAGATTAGAAATATTTGTTGATTGGTTAACAAGATAATTCTCTGCTGTTACAATTGCAATTCCCTTTAACTATATAAATCAAGTTTTTTTTATTTTTTATGAGTGAAGTAGTGTTTGATTAATGCACAAATAGTTAGTTGATCTAAATTTTACTATATAAATCAAGTTTTGCATTGATCCTAAGAGTTGATTTAACTTCATGTTAAACATTTTATCGACAAAAATAATATATACAATATAGAAATACTTCAAATGTTATTGTCGTCCGTGCAACTTCAATATACATTAGAAAGTTAGTAATCTGATCAACCAAAATCTTTTTATAACTATAAATAGTGCATTAAATTTGATCATACGATGTTATATGGAACTGGAAGAGTTAATTTATGAAAACCAGATATTATCTTGTACGGAAAATAATACCCGTAAATTGCACAAACTAATTTTATGCGTGGAGGCATCAAAAGAATGAAGATGTTACTTTTGTTTTACTCTTAAGAATAACAACCATTTTGCAATAAGAATTCGATAAATTAGTTCATTATCAACTCATATAGTGATACTAATCGGGCCACATGCAAAGTACAAACTTAGAATATAATTTCGGCTAGCTCATTGAATATTAAAGGACTAGATGCCTGATTAAGAACATAAAAAATATAAAAAAAAATAGATTGTATAACAACAATAGTTAAAAACTATCATATCTAACGATAAATCTAATTCTTCATACCTATTTGTAACGTGTTTATTTCGGTTCGGTTCGGTTAGATGAGGAACAAAATTCAAAGACCACCTGAAACCGAACTAAAAATCTGGGAAAAAAATCTACATTACCAAACCAAAAACCGTCGGAACCCTACTTTGGACCATCAGCATTTTGATTTTTTCGATCAAATATTTTGGCATGTGTTTGATTTTTTTGAAATTAATTTCACCGCTATTAATAATGCTTTTGATTGTGTAATAATGAGTAATAGTAGGGTCTATTTGTGTAAACTTGCTCTAATATTATCCAAACTATTTACTCACCAATATTTAGGGGGAAAAATAATAATGTCTTCAAGGTACTTTACTTGAATTGTAGTGAGTTCACTATCTTATTAGAGAATATGGCGAGAGAATTTTATTTCTAAGTTTGGTACACAAGTCCTCAATGATATGTGTGTGTGTGTGTGTGAGTAGAGAGAGAGAGAGAGAGAGAGAGAGAGATGGTTTTCATGACTTTTACAGGAATTACTTACTAAGTTGGGTTGATCTTTTACTTTTTCTGAGTGAAGTAGTGTTTGATTAATCCTTAGATAGTTATTTGATGTTTAAGTTTACTATATAAATTAAGTTCTCATTGCTCCTACGTGTTGATATTATTTAGGGTTAAATTATTTGTTGACGAACATAATTCAAACGAATATAGAAATATTTTTAATGTCATTGTCCTTTGTGTAACTCCACTGTTCATAAAAAAGGTTAGTAACCCGATCAATCAAATTCTCTTTTCGTGACAAAAATAGAAAATATTGCAAATCTGAGCACAAAGACAAGTTTAGCAGGATGGAGGATTGGATACCGATAACTATATATAATACGTTAAATCTAATCATAACATGTACTAGGCCTGAGAGAGTTAGCTTGTGAAAGCGAGACATTATCTTGTACTAGTTATATTAACCGAACATTGTACATACTAATTTTATGCGTGTAGGCAGCAAAAGCAATTATGTGTGTTACATCTTCGAATTCGAGAGAAAAGTTTCCTGTTATCTCTCAAATTATGTTTGCTGGACCAATTAAGTTAGGGTTTGATAAAATTTTAAAGAAGTGGCGTTCTATATTCATGTCTCTTTTCTATTTGATTTGTGTGTATGCCAAGCTTCATTGGCTAGAGCATGCATCGAACATGGTCTAGTCACTACTACAATAATCATCGAAGATGACAGTTAAAAACTGTCATTAAATGTGAAAGATGACAGTTTTACAACTGTCATCTATGGAGGTGACATTAAAAGTTTTTAATTTTTTATGACAGTTTGTAACTGTCATTGATATCTATACAGATGACACTTTATAAGTGTCATTAAAAAGTATAAAA
>JABCMJ010008174.1:0-20424 GCA_014822125.1 Arbutus unedo
TTAAATAAGTCTCAGCTGTTAAACAATTTTTATTTTTCGTCGCATATCAAGTCAAGAAATAATTCAGCCCTGTTCGAAAATTCATTATTCGCGAGGGGGGCCGAGGAAATTTCCGGGCACGACATCTTGCACTGACACCCCTCAATAGAATGGCATCGCCAAGCGTAAGAATCGTCACCTTTTAGATATGGTCAGAACCATGAGTTTCTGGATGAATGTCCCAAAACAGTTATGGGGTGAGGCCACCTTGACTGCTACATTCCTAATCAACCATCTTCTTACCTGTGTTCTTAATAAACGTGCACCTGTCGTGGTACTTACTAGGTCCTCTACGCTATTCTTCATCCCTCCTTGTGTCTTTGGGTGTACATGCTTCGTTCATAATCATTCTCCTACTTGTGGAAAGCTTGATCCAAGGGCCATTAAATGCATATTCGTTGGTTATTCTTCTAACCAAAAGGGTTATAAGTGCTATAATCCTCCAACCCACAAGTGATTTGTCTCCATGGATGTCACATTCTTTGAGTCATAGTCCTATTTCGCCTCCCTTTTACCTCTTCAAGGGGAGAGTACACCTATAGGAGTGGAGAGATTCCGGAGTTGTCTGTGCTTGTCTAAATCTTTTGAGATACTAGGTATATTGAAGAAGGATACAGAGGGAAAAGAAGTGGGAATGAAAAATTAAGGGGGAGAGTTCAAAGAAACAGTAAGCCCTTTCGCAAGAAAAGAAGATATTTTTTGCCACCGGAGGCCAAGATATAAGACCATTCTTCCTAATCTGCCACACAATCACCATCACGTGATATAGGTTCAAGTACTTCTACTTTCTTTTCTCTTTTTATTTCTAACAATGAATTAGATGATTTAAATGAACCAATTGCCACATGCAAGGGTGTCTGGGCTTGTACCCAACATCAAATGTCTAAATTTCTCTCATATAGTTGGCTTTCCCTTTCTCATAAAGCCTTTGTTTCAAAACTTGCTTTTGTATCTATTCCTAACAATGTTCATAATACACTCACTGATCCCAAGTAGAGAGGTGCCATGCTAGAAGAAATGAAAACTCTTCAACACTTGACAGTTAGTTGAGATACCGAATGGGCACAAGACGGTAGAGTGCAAATGGGTGTTCATAGTCAAGCACAAAGCAGATAGATCCCTTGAGATATATAAGGCAAGGTTGGTGGCAAAGGGGTACACAAAAGCCTATGGAGTAGATTACTGGGAGACCTTTGCTCCAGTTGCAAAAATAAACACTGTGAGAATTCTTCTGTCAATAGCGGCAAATAATAATTGGTCACTTCATTAGCTTGATGTGAATAATGCATTTTTGCATGGAGATCCGGAGGAAGAAGTGTACATGAGCATTCCTTCTGGCTTTGAAGATCCCAAGACAGTGAAAAAAATCTTTATATGGGCTTAAACAATCTTGGAGAGCATAGTTTGAAAGATTTACTCAGTCAATGATCAAACATAATTTTAGACAAAGCCAAGGTGATCACGCACTGTTCATCCAACATTCCTCACAGGGTAAGCTAACTGCCCTCATAGTATATGTGGATGATATTATTCTTACAAATGATGATGTGGAAGGGATGCAGATGTTAAAGGGATACCTTGTGAAGAAGTTTGAAATAAAATATTTGGGGAGTCTTATATATTTTTTGGGAATTAAAGTAGTTAGGAGTAGTCAAGGAATCTTTATCTAACAAAGAAAGTATTTCCTTGCCCTTCTAACCGAGACCAATTTGCTCGGATGCAAGGCATGCGATACACCTATGGAGCCTAATAAACAATTAGGAGATGACACAGATGGAGAAGTGGTAGATAGGCGGAGATATCAACGATTAATGGACAAGTTAATCTATCTATCACATACTCATCCTGATACTGCTTGTGTTGTGAGTGTGGTAAGTCAATTTATGCATGCTCCTCATGAGTCCCACTATGATGTTATCCTTCAAATTCTTAGATATTTGAAGTCAACCCCCGGGAAGGGCCTTTTCTTTGGAAGCCATGATCATATACAAGTAGGGACATATACAGATGCAAACTACGTATGCTCAGTTTATGACAAGAGATCTACTTCAGGATAATGCACCTTTGTAAAAGATAATTTTGTCACATGGCGCAGCAAGAAACATGCTATCGTATCTAGATCCAATGCCGAGGCAGAATTTCGGGCAAACTCACAAGGGATTTGTGAGTTGTTGTGGATAAAACTCTTACTAAAAGACTTGAGGTTTGAGCCTATAATACCCATGAGGTTATATTGTGACAATAAGGCAGTCATTAGTATTGCTCACAAATCGGTTCAACATGATAGAACCAAGCATGTGAAGATTGACAGGTATTTTATCAAGGTGACATTGAAAAGTGAGATTATTTGTACTCTGTTTGTGAAATCTAGTGAACAACTTGTAGATGTCCTCACCAAATGTCTTGAAAGTCGACCTCATCATTTCATCCTTGGCAAGCTGGACATGAGAGATATCTTCGCACCAGCTTGAAGAGGAGTGTTGAATATTAACCATATATAATTAGTTTATTTCCTTTATTAGTGTATCAACTGCCATATTATTGTCTTCCATTATTATTGCGTATTTCCTTATTATTGTATTTCTATGTTGGGAGGAGTCTAAGGGCTTTTCTTATAATTGGACTCATATTAGGATTACTATATAAAGGGTTAGAGTCCTAATCTCTAATCTAGTTTTAATAAAATATTATTCAACACCTTTGTCAGTTAATTAATTGCCTAAAAGCCTAAACGACACCGCTTTGTTATTCCGTACTTTTAATTGTGTTTGTGCACTTCCATTGAATAATGCCACATGACCTCCTCTTATTAGTAAACAAATTAGGATGTTAACAATATTTAAGTTTTTTTCTGCATTTTTTTTATAGTTATTCTATAAACAATGAATGTTAACTTTTAAGGTTAATAATGAATGTGTAGGTATTATTATCTCGTCACAATTTGTTTTGAAAATAAATTCTCATTGTTCTTATCAACAAGGTGGCACCACCATATGCTAAAGGTACTGCCATGCTCATAGGTGTCATAAGGAATTTCTGTGAGTTTTAACATAGGGTACTAGTACAAGTGCGATGCATGTTTATATTATCCACGTTAGATTGAACCGGACATGAACTTTGAACTAAGTGTACCGAGTCCCACCGTTTACTGCAGCTTACGTGTCAAGGAGCATGTGACTCAATACCTCTGATAATGTAACTCGTGTCATTCTATTTGCACTGAAGGACCTGCGTGTCACTCCTCCAGCCTCGTCACCTGACCAGGTGTCAGTGATTCCCACACCCATTGCCACCCTACTTCCCTCCATAAAACTCCCTACCAATCGGTCGATTTACTCAGCGACCGAGTCCCTAAGTAACTTTCGAAAAATATGAGCATTAAGTAATTGAGGCAATGGCTCAAAGGGAGGAACCGGAAGAGTTGGACGCCAGGGCAAGAGAAGGCAAGACTGTTGTTCCCGGCGGCACTGGAGGCAAGAGCCTTGAAGCCCAGGAGCGCCTTGCTGAAGGTAAATTATATTCATTTATTCGTAGATATATATAAGTGATTGTGATTGTGAAAGTGATAATTTTGATGATGATGATGATATTGAAGGGAGGAGCAAAGGAGGACAGAGGAGGAAGGAGCAGATAGGGACAGAAGGATATCAGGAGATGGGAAGGAAAGGTGGGCTCAGCACCTCCGATAAGTCCGGAGAGGAGAGGGTACGGGAGGAGGGGTTACCCGTCGACGAGTCCAAGTACAAGACCAAGAGCTAGATTCGTGTTTGGTCGTTGGTAGGTGTTTTGGGAGTTCCGATGTGTATATATGTTCTTACGTTGTTGTAGGTGGTCCGCCGTCGTTTTGTTGTACATATTCGTCAGCTTGTGTGTTTTGTAGCTTTCTTTGTACTGACCGACTGGTTTGGGTGTTTTTAATGACAAAGTCTTCCTGTCTTTTGCTCAAGATATTACTCACCATTTTAAGGAGTCAAATGAGATGCTCTTAAACTTTTTAACTAAAAATTAACTCAAAAGACACTTCATGGGATGGGATATGATTTTCCTTGAAGCCAAGTTGTCATGTTATCACTGTATAGTACTAGTAGCAACTGAAAAAAAAACCGAAAGTCCATTTAAACAAAATTTATAACTGATACGAGATCAGTTTGAGCTGTTTTGATTATTTAATTTCATTCTGCCACATTTTAAATACAAATTTGGCCATGCAGTTACACATCAACATTAGTTTTTTTTTTTTTATCAAAGCCCGGCCGAATATCTTTATTATCAAAAAAAATTATATTTTTTATCTATAAATGTCATTTGGTGACGAAATTTATTTTTTCTCGCCAATTGTATCAATGTGGCGACAAACTATATTTTTCGTCTCCAAATAGAGACTTTTGGCATGAAAAATAATATTTTCTTGCCCTAAATATGTCATTCGGCGAAGAAATATTTTTTTCCTTGCCATGTGTATCGATTTGGTGAGAAAATGTTATTTTATTTCCTCGCCAAAAGTACCTATTTGAAGAAGAAAAATATAATTTGTCGCAAAAATGGATACATTTGGTGAGGAAACAAATATTTCGTCACTAAATGACATATTTAAAGACGAAAAATATAATTTTGTCACTAACGGAGTACATTTGGTGAGAAAAATAAATTTTTCGCAATGGTTTTAAAAAAGGTAACAAAAGTTTTTTTCTCGCCATATATACCTATTTAGTGACAAAATTAAATTTTGTCTATCATACCTATTTAGTGACAAAATTAAATTTTGTCTATCGATTTCCTCGCTGTAGTGCCTATTTTGAATCAAAATCACCCTCATTCCATAGATCACGATAGATGTTTGGCTAAGAAAATCATTATTCTCCAATGACAATCTATGCCAAAAGTTTCTTCACACTCAATTAATTTACAGTAGAGAGAGTGAGAAAGGAGGAAAACCCAATTCAAGTTAATTCCTTCAAATTCAAGTTTTTTTTTTTTTAATTCAAGTCTCCATTTCACTCATTTCACGGAAAATGAATCTTTTCCTATCTTTCATTTGTGTTATTGATCCATCTTAGAGTTTCACGAAACTCAATTTAAACAAAACCTAGTTTTGAAATTCAGAGAAGATGACCCTCATCCGAATGAACCTTCATTTCATTCAGATGAAGTACTTATTCTCTGTATAATTTTTATCCTGTGAAGCTTTAAAGTACCCATCCGGATGAGCCTTCGTCTCATCCAGATCACTTGACCTTCCATCTAGATGAATAAGCCCTTTGTCTGTGTATGTTCTGTCCTGCAGTAATTCATCTGGATGCCTTATTTTTCATCCAAAATGACTTGCAGATTTATCATGACTGGTCTCCATCTCTATACAGACACCTTATAATTTTTTTATTTTAATTTATTTAATAAAAATAAGAAAATACCCTCCATTTGAAAATAATAGCATTAGTAGAATTTTTAAATTTCGACTATATCAAAATCTTGTCTCCCTCCATTTTAGTACAAAAGTGAAAAATCTCATTATTTTCTTCCGAAAATATGGCTCATAACTCACCCAAGTCCTATGCTATGAACAAGCAAGTATACCATTGTTTTTAGAAAAATTCAAGAAACAATTACCGCCACTTTTCATTTCTTAATTTGAAACTTCGAAAATTTACTTTTCTATATTTAGTCATTTTTTCGACAGTTAGATTTTTCAGCATAACATAGACATGAGACCAAATAAATTTCTAATCCAAGACATGTCAATTCTAACCATATTGATACCGAAACATAGACTTGAACTTTTCAAACCCAATACCATACCTCACCGGATGCTTAAGAGTAATCCATTTAGATGACCAATCTCCCAACCGGATGACCATTATTGATATAACCAGACGACTTATGTCTTTTTATCCATTTGATGTTTGTGATTTCCGTCATGTTATTACTTCACACCTATGCTTTTATGATTCATATTTGTATTCAATTGACGTGAATCACGCTTGATGTGGAACTTGGAGTATACATTTGGCATTATAAAAGCATGTTGTTCTTGAACCATTTTTAATCATCCTAGTTTTTTATCAAGTATGTGTCAACTTAGTAACAAAAGTCTAAATACACGTCGTGTCACTTTGAGCATGGTCACTCATGTGTTTTTTTTACGATAAATGAGATTTTAAGGAAAATACTAAGGTGTGTCATATGAGATATGTTGTTGGAGATGTGACATTACTCTATGAGGAGATGTGTTAGGATTTCTTTAGCCGTGATATGAATTTAGCCTAACTATGTCTGATACTACCGGACTACGTCTTGGAGTCGAGTCGATCACGTCTCATGCATTAAACCAAGTTATGTTGTGAACCGATTATGTTCTTCAGCTGTGTAGTATCTTTTGAAAATAAAATCATAGTTGATAATGGAGTTAGAATTTTTAGAATTTTTATATCGAGACATGACATATCGGAGGCATAACACTCAGGAGCATAATGATTGGGAACATGGGATACGGTAGCCGATGATTGGGTACGTATGCGTCGGATACAAGATTCAGCTTAGGGGTCGGGACTATATCGGTCAGGAACATCATGACACTGGTTTGGTAAGAGATTTTGACTTATGGGCAACGCTGGTGTTGTCCCAAACTTGAGATTTTAAAATGAACTTTAGACACTTATGAGTCATGATTAGACACATGTCAAGACCTAGAGCGAGTCTTATAAAGTAGACTTGAACTTTTATTGTGCATTTTATACTCTGATTATTTACTGTTGATATTACTTCCGCTTATTCGTTATGATTGTTCATGACCTGTTCATACATCATTTGTTCTGTGACATAAATTGATTTAGGGATAGATTTTTATTACTTAGCTCTATTGCTCAATGTGCAACTTTTTTCTGCTCCTGACCTTTCATGCCAGATGCTGAAGACAACACTGACGGACCCGATATCCAAGGCACCGACGACAGCAACATCGAGGACGACCAGAGTGCACCTTGGTTCACTTAGTTATTTTTGTGTCTAAATTCTAATGTAATTTCTTTCATTCCTATGGCTGTAAGCAATCCTCATTTTGTTATGAAACAAAAGAGTACTTTGTTCTATTAATTTGTTTTGAATTAACGTTTCCAGAATATGGGGTGTTACAAAATGTATAAAAAAAGAGAGATAAAAAGTGTAAAGAGAGATATTTTAGTCATTTATCATTTAAAACTAATGGTATTTCTAAAACGTTAAGAATTTGCGAAATTGATGTCTATTACCATCCAACTGTTTTACATCGACCTTAGAAACTTTAAAAAAGAAGATTTCATTAAGCAAATAACCAACCATTCCAGCTATGTTACCAATTGTTACAATGCACCGAAGGTCCAAATGTTGTCATTCACCCTAAGTTTTACAATTCACATTCAACCGAACACGAAAAGTATAGTCCAATAAGAGTTGATCGTTCAATCTCTTTTGTTTTTTGATGTTTCATTTTCCCAATAAATTTATTTGCTTGTGCCACTTTTAGTTAGAGTCCTATAATTACTATTTTTTTTTAGTTTTTACTACCGAATTTTTGAACAAAATGTGAAACATCTGCAATATATATATATATATATATATATATATATATATATATAGACACACACACACACACATACACGTTCTACGGCGTAACAAAAAAATGGGACAACATTCAAATTAAAAAACGTTCTACTTAGCAAATATAAACGATAATTATAGGACTCCAATTTCATTACAAAATAGAACGTTTTACCTACAGTGAAAATATTACAAAAAACCGTTGTACAGATAATATACGATATTCGGTACCAATTTTTAGCAAAAAATACCAAACGGATAATATTTTTAGCATAAAAATAAAAACAATTAGTAATTTTAATACTTAAAAGAAAAAAAAAAACAATGACAACCGTGAAGTGTTTGTAATTAACAGTGGCATGACAAATTGAAATCAAATTAATTACCCTACCAAATAAATTTTAATTCAAAAATAGTTAGTTATAAGGCCATTTTAATCATTACATAATTTGGATCAAACAAACACTTGCATTAGGTTATATTTGGTTGACTGAGAAAAAATATTTTGAAATATTGTTTGATGTAAGTGTTTTACAAAAATATTTAGAGTTAAATTTTCTTTTAGCATTTTTAAGTCTCTCTCTCTCTCTTTTAGGAAAATAAATATTGTGTTTAGAACGACTTCTTTTTGTGTGCTTTGTGCACATACTTTGTTAACAAAAAAAATTTATTTTAAAATTTTGAATTCACAACTAATCTCGAATAAATTTTAAATTTTTTTTGAAAATAAAATTTAAAGAACACGATCAAAAAGAGATCAAATAAATAGTGTCGTACACGTTTAAAAAAATTAAATGTTGCTATTTAATGTATTAATTATTGACAAACATGATAATGTAATAGTAATCAATGATTGACAAATAAACCAAACAATGTTTGGAATTTTTTTTTCAAACATAGTTCACAAATATTACTCTAATTTTTTTTGAAAAACACTTAACCAAACACACTATAAATACTGTCAAAATACATCATAAATAATTTACTCCAAACTATAAGTTATATTTCGACAACATTATATAATAATTTAATAATAAACTAATAAAATTATTAGTACTGTCGGTACTTGGTCATTGACTCATTGGTAGCCACATGATATCGATAACAAAAAAAAAAAAGCTTAAGTATTTGATACGATAAAAAATAAATTAATGAATGATTCTCTGGGTTATCTACACTCAGGATTTTTTTCTAATGTGCGACTTTTTATCAAAATATAAAAATTCTCCGACGGCATTTGTAAATTTTCTATTTGATAAAATAATAAGTTTAAAGTTTCTATTTAATAATGGTATGAGAAACTATTTTAAGATTGTAGATTTCTGCATAAGTTTTTATTTGATTAAATATTTTACTACTTTTTGTGTCGTTAGTGATATTTATATAAATTTATCTTTTATACTATATATTATTTTAGGATAATTCTTCATGAGAAGGATATTGTAAGTAGCATTTGTTATCTCTCTACATTAATCTTTTTATTTATTATTTTAAATTTAATCAAATTCATATGTGCTAAGTGATAAAAGATGAAAATTATAATTATCATATCGATGAAAACTAACTAGATACATGTAAATAATTTTAACTAAAAGCATTAGTACTATTGGATAAATACTAATGAATAAAATACCAATTTCTTTCTTGGAAAGGTTTTTAAGATCTGATAAAAAATATCAGATGAGATTAGTTAACAACATTAGACACTTAAAATTTAAAAAAATTATATAAACTTCTTATCCGTTTAGACTTTATCTAAACATTCACAAAACTTTAACTAATCTTACTAATAAGTCCTTTTTTCTAATTCTTATTTCTTACTGTATAATATTTTGGGAATTTATTTTTTAATCACACCTCTAAGTATTTGTTATTTTTTTATCCTATGCACTTATAAACATTAAGTTTTGGTCTTTTTTTAAAAAAAATACCAAACTTATCATTATCTTGACATTAACCAAGGTTAGTAGCAAATTCCTAAAAATACACCATTAACAGTTCTCTCCCAAATATAGAACTCGTCTCTCCTAAAATCGTGGGACTGAAAAAACGGCCAACAATCCTCACCATAAATCTAGGACTCTGGAATCTATCAACTCATAGGAATTGCATACAAACAATGCACCACATCTATAGAACATCAATCGTTGGTATCGAAATACGGAGTACGTGTTTGATTTGACTGCTACCGGAGAAGGACGATGAAAATCGAATTGTTTTCATCGAACTATGAGCTAGGATAAGGTACGAATTGTTGGAATACAAATTTGGTTTTGATGATACTAACTCAGACATGGTATATTTAAAGGTCAAAGTACATTTTCAAATATCATGATAACTTTGCTCAAAATGAACAACACCTATAGGTTATGGTACATTTTTAGATATCATAGTAAATTTGAAAGTCATGATAAATTTGTAGGCAAGGAACAACACCTGCTGTCTATGGTAAATTTGCATATATCATGGTAAATTTGAAAATAACGCACGACATCTTATAAATTGACAGATTTTATAGTAAATTTACAGGGTAAAACACTAAATTATGATTAATTTATAGATATCATGGTAAATTTGTAGGTAAGAAACAACATCTGCAGGTCATTGTATATTTTCATAAAATGATGAAGATAATTATGAATCTCAAACTACTATTTTTCGGTAAAAATAATTACTAAAGATAATTATGATTCTATATTTTAAGCCTAAATTAGTACCACAAATTTAAACTTAACAAATTAAGAATTAACTATCCAAAGGATAAGAGGGTAAAGTACTCCTCAAAAGTAATGGCAAATTTGTCAAACTATATAAAAATAGAATTAAAACATAAGTTCAAAAAGTGGATGGGATAAAAACTTAAGCCGCAGAAATAAATACGACTCTAATTTAAATTACCCTCATATTTTTAATAAATGGATAAAATTGGAAAGGTTTTATGTATTTGTAAATTAGAAATCAATTTTTACTTTCCTTTTTTTCTCACAGATTTCTCACGAATATATTTTGTTAAATTTATAATTTATACGTTAGTGTGTGGACTACATACAATATTGCACAGCGCAAATTTGTTGCTAGCATAATTATATTGATATATGTAAATAGATATAGATGTATATATAGATATAGATATTTCTAGTTATCGTACAACCTGTCTATTCACGATTATCAGTGACCGCAACGAATTGGCATTATCGTACAACCCATCTATTCACGAAAATTGAGTTCAATGGAACAAATTGAGCCACCCAAGTTTTTCACGCCATGAAAATTGTGAACCCTCCGACCAAACCCACCTCTCTCTCTCTCTCTCTCTCTACTTAGCAGACGTGTTGACCTTTTTCAACATTCAATGGTCACAAAATGAAAAGACATGGGTCCATGCACGCCAAAGAGGAATATTCAACAACGTCATCACACCACCAAAAGTTAGGCACACACCATTCACAATTCCCAGATGCCTGATTCCAGTTATACTGTATCAGTCTTCCAGTGGAGAGAGAAACTCGTACATATACATATGCATATACCTATATATGTATATTTCAGCAGCGCCTGCATATGATAGAATAGAATTTGGTGGCACAAAATAAACGTTGGCATATCGTCTAGAGAAATTGTGGGTGGGAAAGACAGAAGAAACTTAGATCTTTCGTATGAGATACCCATACAGATCTAGCGTTATAAATCTGACACAAGGACAGAGAGAGAAAGAAAGCGAGAGAAAAATCACGAGAGAGAGAGAGAGAGAGAGAGAGAGGACAACCAACAATTAACACCAAGTTGAGATTTTCTAGCTGCAAGCGGTGGGGAGAAGCCCTCCTGTTATCTTCTCATCCCCTTCTGTTTCCCCCTACTGCTCTTTCCATCTAAAAAATATCACATATAGATACAGATTGTGTATAGCCTTTAATTCTATTCATTCTCTGTTCTGGATCTCCAATGGCGAGTTGGGTCTTATCAGAATCTGGTCTAAGACCCCTCCCCCGAATCTATGCTAGACCCAGAACAAGACTCACCTCCCTCAATCCCAACCCATCTCAAATCAGACTATCCCCACCAAATCCTGTTCGTTCTTCATTATGGATATCAACTGGGTCTAGAGAGAGAAACAGGGGAATCAAGGTCAGTGCCCCCCTGAAATTCCAATCCGTGGGAGAAGAAGAAGAGAGAGAAATCGTCAATGGGTTGGAAAACAAGGACGAATTTGACCCTGGTTCGCCTCCTCCCTTCCGATTATCAGATATTCGAGCATCGATTCCGAAGCATTGTTGGGTAAAGGACCCATGGAGATCCATGAGCTATGTGGTGAGGGATGTTGCGGTGGTTTTTGGATTGGCGGCGGCGGCGGCAGCTTTGAACAATTGGGTTGTTTGGCCTCTTTATTGGGCTGCCCAGGGGACCATGTTCTGGGCTCTGTTTGTTCTTGGCCATGATTGGTATATAATCCGATTACTGCATGAATCTCTTGTGGAATTTTGTATTTTGTATTTTGAATTTGATGCCCATTGCTCGGATTTCAACTTTGAATTGATTGTGGTTCGTGCAAATGCAGTGGCCATGGAAGCTTTTCCAGTAACCATAAGCTGAATAGTGTGGTTGGGCATCTCCTTCATTCATCAATTCTTGTCCCTTACCATGGATGGTTTGTTTCTCAAATTTCCTTCAAACCTCAACATTCTACAGTATTTCGTATAAAAAAAAAAACACATGTTTCTAATACAAAAAACTACTTCAATCATTATGATAACAATCTTGTCGTTCTATATTTCTTGAAAACTAAAAATTATATGTTTTGATAAACGACAGGATGCCAGCATGACATTCTAGATATTTTCCTAGAACAATAATTTGGAGTGTGTATTACTTTTCCAAATAAAATAATGACAATCATGTTCTGAAACCCTGCAGGAGAATTAGCCATAGAACCCACCATCAAAACCACGGACACGTTGAGAACGATGAATCGTGGCACCCGGTAAGTCTTCATCTATTCTCAGTTGCATACTTTAGTTTCTCTGATATCATTCTTCGCTTAAATTTCATTGGTTTTTCGTTTACTTTCAGTTGTCTGAAAAGATTTATAAGAGTCTGGATAATGTCACGCGAATGTTGAGGTTCACTCTGCCTTTCCCTTTGCTTGCATACCCTATCTATCTGGTGAGCCTGCTACTAGTTTGTAAAACTTCAAAGTTTCATAACCAAGTTTGGCAAAGTTCTAATAGTTTCAGGCCTTCGGTTTGTGGTTCAGTGGAGTCGAAGCCCGGGAAAAACTGGTTCTCATTACAATCCAAACAGTGATTTGTTCGTGCCAAGTGAGAGGAAAGACGTGATCACCTCCACCATGTGTTGGACTGCCATGGCTGCACTGCTGGTTGGTCTATCCTTTGTCATGGGTCCAGTCCAATTGCTCAAACTCTATGGCATTCCTTATTCGGTTAGTTCAGTTCCCCACTTCTTGTTTCCCTTCCATTGCCGTAAAACAAAATTTGTTTCTGGTTTATCTGTATCAGTTGTTTGAGCTTGATATCTCAAACTTTGTCCCTGTTTGTAGATTTTCGTAATGTGGCTCGATTTAGTTACTTACTTGCATCACCATGGCCATGAGGACAAACTCCCTTGGTACCGCGGAAAGGTATAGTAGATACAAGCAAGAAATTATCTTTACCAATAACTTGATCCATTATTGTGCTGGAATAAGAACTGTCTGGTTCTGAAAACCTTATTTGCTACTAATTGTGAAAAACAGGAGTGGAGTTACCTGCGAGGAGGGTTAACAACGCTTGATCGGGATTATGGATGGATCAACAACATTCACCACGATATTGGAACTCATGTGATACATCACCTTTTCCCTCAAATCCCACACTATCACTTAGTTGAAGCAGTGAGTAACTATCCCCATACTTACGAACTTAATAAACAGCAGAAACGGAAGATTTTTTTCTTTCTGCTTCGATGAGTTACTTATCTTTCGTGTTTTTTTGACATTACAGACCGAGGCTGCCAAACCGGTGCTAGGGAAATACTATCGGGAGCCTAGGAAGTCTTGGCCTCTTCCCTTTCACTTACTGGGAAACCTTGTGAGAAGCATGAAACAGGATCACTTTGTGAGTGACACTGGGGATGTCGTGTACTATCAAACAGATCCAAAGCTCAATGTCGCTCCAAAGGCAGAATAGAGGACTGAAATTTTTTGGGTTTTAACGGGCGAGAAGGCATGCTACTGATTCGTTTCACCTATTATTTTTTACCATAGACAATAGAATTGATGTTGCAGATGTAAAAACAGGGGCAACCAATTTGCCACAGTATATTATTCTTCATGTCTTCCAGACTGTGTAAGTTTAAGAGTTAAAGTTATAATAAGTAAATGACCTATGAGAGAAGCCAATTATCTATAACAGCATGCCCTCTAAAATGTTTTTACAAATATTATTTCTCAACAATAAAATCAAACAAGATAGATTTAACCTTATGAAAGGGCCTACAAGATATACAAAACAGGGCAGCCTTCATGTGTTTTGTCGTAGAATCTCCATTTTCTACTTCATGAGGTTTATAGAATAAAGACTTACACGGACGGATCAATATTTTATGGAATTTACTGAACTCATGAAGGATGATATTCTGGACTCGTCTTTCCGGATTCCATCAGACGCACAAATGCCACTACTAACATCAACTCCCTGTGGTCTAAGAGTAGATAGAGCTTTGGCGACATTGTCGGGGTTGATTCCTCCCGCCAAAAGCCAGCCGTATTTGCTTCTAATTGGTGGTAGTTTAAACTGGGACCAGTTGAATCCTTTACCACTGCAGGCAAGTGTAGCAATGGAGTGAGCCAGGACAAGTTTGGATGATACATTCAGATAGGAAACCAAAAAATGATTCAATTGGCACTTATCTCCTAATTGAACACGAACATCTAGTGTTAACATGATTTACTAGCTAAGTGAACATGTTACATGACATTCAGAGGTACACAATCCATAAGAGGTGACTCTGCGACAAAGATAAATATCAAATCCAAACTGAAAAAAATAAAAAATAAAACTAAACTGAAGACAGAAGATATTCTTCAATTCACCATCCTCTCCGATTTCACCAATTTTGGAACCACAAGAATCCCCTATTATTTGACTTCAAAGCCCAGCATCTCAGTTGTGTGAAATGTCCAGACATTATCAAGTCCCTAGCTACAGAACAGAAATAAGTCAAGTAAATAGCGGATTATTTTGCTTTGGGGTGGCACATTTGAAACCACAGCCCGATTGTGGGGATCTTGCCTGTGACAAGAGTCGAACCCTTGACCTCTTAGTAAGGAAAAAGGAATACCTGACTATTTATCTTGGCAGAACGAAGCCATTCGGGCTGGTGCTCAAAAGAAACAGCTGAGGCATTTAGTAACCTCATGACTACATAGTAGAATCATATATATAGCAACCTAGAAAATGGGGCAGTTCTATCTTTACAGAAACATCTGTATGTTTGTCATTGTTCTGCACCAATGAACAACATTTATGTTCATGTCAAGAAACCCATGATTGGTGCTCCACTACTGACGTATATATTCAGGTGGATTAAAAGGTGTAGGCCATCTGCATCCTTTCAAGCAAGCTACAAGAACAATATTCTTGAGATGGGAAATTCATGTACTATTGGCCTCGACTCTACATGAAACTGAGATTTCTTAATAGTATTATCAAAGTGAGCCTGAAAATGAATGGAGCTTGTTTCGAATTTTGTTGGAGAGGATTTTCACCAATGGTCGCCAAACATGGGAATAAGTGGGAACTAGACTGATAGCTCAAAGGTGATCCAACTCAAAGATGATGTTTTTGAAGCTCAGGAAGATAGTGTAGCAGGGTATATAACATGCAGGTGAAGAGTAAGACGCTCCAAGTTCTATTCAACGAGAGAAAAAAGTTTCTTACCTGCCACCCTTTGCACTATCCACAAGAATCCAATCAACCAAAGCACATTCTTCGTCTGAAACATGATTCATGAGCTCTCCATCCTCTTTGGCATGGAGAACAAATATCACATGGTTCCTTTTCACTAAAACTGGAAAAGCAGCCCGAGAAACATCTCCATGGAGCTGTGAATTTTCACTAAATTACAGTATGAAAGAAACTCATTAAGCTATATGCAATGTAACACAGCTACAAAAACTTACTTGTATGTATTCAAGATTAGCTGCCTCAGAAGCTCTTAAAATTGTATCAGCGTCATCACCCACAAACACACCAACGGGCTTCACCCCATATTCTCTTGCAACTTTTGAAATTTCCTTCGCAACAGAAAGTGAAACAGAACGTTTTGAGTTGGGCCATAAAATCATCCCAATAAAGTTAGCACCAGCTTCCGCTGCTAGAGCAGCGTCTCTAGCTGATGTGATTCCACACATTTTAACCAAAGCCCGATTCTCTCTTTCTTCATTGAAAGCAAGGGGTACTTCCGTTGATTGATGCAACGTGCATTTAATTGAATTGTTAGGCAACAACCTTATCCTTCTTGACAAATGTGATTCTGCATCATTCAAACAGTATATAAAGACACTTGACCTACCAATTAGTAAGATACTAAACAACTTAACAACCAAGGAATGACTAGCGTGAAGAACCATATGCTGAAATGGATCTGACTCAAAAAACATACAGATTTCAAATGCTTGCTTCTGTGTTTCTTTTATGGAATAATGCATGAGTACTGTTAGGACAATAGGAACAGAATTGCAGAGGCTTCCTGGATTCAAGAAGGAAGAAGATAGGAGCAAAGGAGATAAGATAGATTGGTCGATAGACAGATTGATGGACACATATGTGGTATGATTAGTTTGAGTTTAACATAAGACTTGAGTCATGGTTTTCTCTTTTTAGGCTTCTTTCATCTTTCAAAATAAGTGAAATGTGTGCAAAACCAAGAAAGCTTATCTAGATTTCTATCAGATAGGAAGGCCCTTTAACAATCACGTGAACAATGCCATTTGACTCTGACTTCATTGATCCAATCATCTCATTGATGAAGTGTGTGAGAAAAATAACTTCGCAAAAGAGATACACATTCTCATGATTCAGAAATTTTGGATGAAAGGTTAAACGTACCAGCCATTCGTCTTTGGTGCATATTCATGACTTCTGGCTGAAGGCGACATTGAATATCAAAATAATGGTAAAGTATATGGCCTGTTAACAAAGAAAAAATTACTCTCAGATAGTGTAGGAAGAAATTGGTTCTACTTTGTCCAGGAACTACTTCATTGCGTTTACAGGTCACAGTCAGTAGCTGAACCCCCTCTATCCTCAATCAAAATGTCTATCGATTGATCCATATTCATTTGTTGTAATTACACACGATTGCCTTATGAATGGATACCCCTTTTTCCAAGTGGAAATCCATTCACCAGTTAACTGCAACCATCCGCATAGATATAACAATATACACAAGTATATTTAGGTACATGTATAAAGAGACAGAGGAACAGACCTTCAAGCATCTTTTACTTCTATCTTTAGCGGCAATTATTCTGTGCTGCTAGTGAGAACACGAACAACAGGAAAAATCTCAGAAACAATTCAATAGTCAAAGAACAATACGTTCAAGTATGCTTGTGTGCATACATGTGTGTGGTCAATATAAGCAAAAATTAACTCATTAATTCACACAGAGATACATAACAAGGTAGCTTTGTATGACCAATATGAAATCAAAGACACACATACTAGGGAAGTAAAAAGTTAAATCATAATTTACCCAATGCTTACTGGACAAGCATCCTACAAAAATGAATTAACAAACATGTAATGCACACCTTTTTGACGTGAACCATGTGGCTATATTTGGATAAGAAGCAGGGGGCTCACCCCCCTCCCAAAAAAAAAAAATGCTAACAGGAATGGGGGCCCTAAGTGTATAGTTCTTGCATATGCGTTAATTGATTCACTTGTGAAGTGTGGATCAGACATCCCAATACTCCTAAGCATGTTTGTTTTCTAACTTGATCACAATGTCAACCGTTCATGTATTTTACTATACACTGTGCCAACAATATCAACCATTTGATGTTGTCATAAACTATATTTTCAGTTATCACACATGTCATGATCAAATCATAATTTAATATGCACCGTATTTAAATCACACATTATAATACGTTCATGTATTTACATATATAGGACCAAATTCAACTAATATTTTTCGACTGGATATCAATTGTAAACTTCATTTGCGATTCAATGTAACTCTTTGCATCCCAATTATAGTATCCTTACAAGATAATAAATCACGTATGATAAAATTATTACATGTGATGAAAATGGTCAGTTCAAATACATGTATTTGAGTGGTAGTTTTCTGAATTAATTTTAGAGTTGAGCTAGTGGTGGTAGGGTACTGTGTTTCTTTTAAATCGTACGTAGCAATCACAAAAGTCAAATGATGGAGGCCAACAATAATATAGACACAGACAACAAATGAGTATTGGAGTTGTTATCTAATATGTGCCTATAAAGACTCTAATAATAGCACATGGTAGTTTATGAGGGTTGACATAACAAAGAAGGAGAATTAAAAAAAATTAAGATTAGGTCAACAAAAAATAAAAGAATGTGGTGTAGATAGTTTACAAAGACCTTCAATAGGGAAAGCCGACAAAAAGGTCAACAAAGCATGGTGAAAATTAAATGAGTCTGCATTAAGTTTTAACTAGTGAGCAGCAAGACTCTCTATACACACACAAAGAGAGTAAGTGTAAGCTGAGCATTTGAGAATTACAGTGCATTAAGAAGGATCTATTCCCATGTAGTCAGGGTCAATCATAATCTCCCAAGTAAGAGATAGAATCTTATTAATTTGAAGGAAAGGGAGGGCTTCGGTCCAAAGGATACCCATTACTTACACAAAGTTTTAGTTAAATAATTTTGTCAAAATTTCAAATTATCTTTCAATGTGGGGTTGATGTGTAATCGAGTAATGGTAAAAAGAACCATAGGTAGCCCTAAATTTAAAAATTAAAGAATCTACGTGATTATTTATGTGTTGTGAAGGGTGTCTCTTCTTTGTTTAGCATATTAAAATGAGATAAAGATGAAATAAAGAGATGATGAAATTTTGAATGTTGGATAAGGAGAAAGGGAGTTGAGAAGGGAGGAGGAATCCTCCCCATAGTAGCTAATCTGCCATGGTATTAGCTATTTTATTTCAAGAGAACTTGTTAATGTCAAATGTTCATGAAGTTATCTTGAGATTCTAGGCTAAATTAATCTTTTAATTTGTCTATCATATTAAAGCTCGAGTAGTTCAAATGATAGTATGATGATACATACTACAAAAAAAATTATTCTTTATTTGGGTTCTGGAGCATTGAGCAAACAATGTGTGTGACCAAGTAGTCAACCAGAGCAAGAACAGTCAACCGGCGTCCTAAGCTGACGACCGATTCCCAAAAGCAATGCTCCACTGGTGATCTTAAAGGGAGGAAAAGATAGAGTGAAAATTATCACTCTTAAGAAAAAAGCTTTATCGACATACAGGGAACCCAGTGTGACCAATTAGTTATAGCGTGTAACTTCTCGTCAATTTTAGCTGCTATATTGCCTTTTTTGTTTATAATATTCGTCTGAAAATTTATAGTGTATTTTTGTATTCGGGTAATCCGTAAAATTTGTCAGCCAACAGCCTCATTTGAATCTGTTTTCATCTGGGCGGTCAATATAAGTAAGGTCAAGTCCAGCTGGCAAACAGATTAAGCAAGAATTTCCATTACCCACTCTTCCTCTCTTGTTCAATTGCACTTATTCGATTTTTAGATAGGGCAAGTGTTGCAATGTATTGATGGAGTGATACCGATGTTCCAAAGGAAAGAGGAAGGGCAACTAACTACGTCATTTTATCGAACACGATGTATGCAACCACCTTGATAACGAAGAAATCATGTGAGAGGTAGCAAATCAAAACCGGATTTCGAATAATTCAAAGGTCCTTCAAGAGTAAGAAACAAAACAACAATACAAAATAACAACAGATGTTACCTCAGTGGAAGGAAATGGGACTGATAATGTAGAAGCTATGCAGCATCGGATAATCTGAGTCAAGAAGTATGAAGAGAATTCACACTTTCGGCCTCCTGGTAAGAGATGAACCATCGACTTGCGGCTTCACTTCTTTCGGCCGTGGGCCAACGGGTCGAGTCTGTGGGTCTGCAGCTTATAACGAGTGGAAAAGGCCTAACATCAACGAAGCCGATGTTCGGGGATATCCTAATTATGGGTGCCAATTTCCAACCCAAAAAAATGTTTCGGCGGGGTCAATTTTAGGAATTTGGGAGAGCTACAGTTTTTTGTGTATAAAATGATATACTTTTGTTTTTTTTTAATTATATTGTTTTAATTAAATATATTTTGATAATAATTTGTAATGTTAAAACGATATAGTTTTGATAATAAAATGTACAAAATTACTTGTACTACATGAAACTATATTACAAAATCTCCGAACCCCAATTTTAGTGCTTCTCAAATCGGGGAAAAATGTCCAATTTTAAGTATTCTTTGTGGGGAAATTGTTTCCTTCAATTTATCCATTTATTCTTTATTATTACTTGTTTGTTTCATGTGTTTTCGATTTGTCAATCTCTCTGCCCTTAGATGGAAGCCCAGCATATGGGCTTTGGTTGGATTGGTTGATATTGGGCCGTAAAGGACAGTAGCAGCATCGGTGAATTTGGACACACCTGTTTTCTCCCAGTTCTCAGATTCTATACACAATAAGGTTATGTTTGGTAACACTTTCTGTTTTCTGTTTTGTGTTTTCTAT
>JABCMJ010008177.1:0-41959 GCA_014822125.1 Arbutus unedo
ACCCCCCCCCCCCCCCCCCCCCCTAAAAAAAAAAATTAAATAAAAAAGGAACAACTTTTGCCAGCCTCTTTGTGCTTAAGAAGCAGTTGAGCGATTGGTTAGCACTGCAGGATCGAAACCTCAAGACCCAAGCCTCTAGTTTGTGAAACTGGTAATATGCTCATAAGCCCCCAGATGAGTCTCTCTCTGACCCCTTAAAATGTTACACATATATCAGTAACATCCCAAAGCCAGCAACATTACAGAAGCCCAAGTAGGTCATTCAAGGATTTAAAGCTTATACTCCTCTAGGAGTCCCTGAGACCTTCAGGTACTATCTGTGGCCACGAATTCTCTTTCCCAAAGAACAGCCTGCACTGCTTTGTCATATCACCCTTAACGCTCTCCCTGCATTCTTGAAACATATCCTTATCCTGACCTTAAAGTGCCTCTCAAATTTCCGACTCACCAAAAGGTTTCTAACCATGCGGATTTTTGGCTAATATTTGAGGATAGTTCTTATGTTCCGAATGGACTTGACTAGTCACTGACGGTTGTCCAAGTTGCCAATCTTTTGTAATGAGAAGATGGCGATAATGTGATTGTTTATTGTTCTGTTCAGTTTCTCCGATTGTTAGCTGGGTGATAAACTGTTAGTCTTGTTACGTTTCTGCAGGTTTAGGATGGAAGTCTTGGAAAAAGCGTTGGTTTATCCTTACACGCACTTCGTTGGTTTTCTTCAGAAATGATCCTGTTAGTATAACTCTTTGCCATTTCATTTTTAGCTATATTGATGTGGTATTTCACTCTTTTGTTGTTCTCATTTACCCGTAATTATCTCTGCATTTTGAAAATATGCATCTTGGCACATGTAGCCATCATTATCTTTCTGTTTTTATTATTACACTCAGTTGCATGAAGCTACATATAGTATTGGTTGGCATTTTTTTCCTAATCAGAGATGAAATTGACTCGCGAACAGTAAGATTCGGTTGCATTCTTGGGGGAAAAAAGAATGTGCAAAATGATCATAATTTGATTTTTGGTCTTGATGACAATTTATTATGACTTTTTACTTGGACAATCATGTTTTCTTGTGGACAAGGGATGGACATATTTAGAAAGCATTCTATTTAGTTCTATGTTTGTACTTGCGCTAAAGATTGTGCTGCGACTTTTATGATGCATTCTCAAATGCAGGATATCACAAAGTATTATATCTTGGTGAATCCGAGGTCGAACCACGAGCATCAGTTTATCAGTTGTATCCCAAACCTATGAAAGGAAATAAAGAAATTGAGTTTATTAATTTGGATGATATAAAAAATTTGATGGGATGAAAATAAACTGAAATAACAATAATGTGAGAATATCAAGGTGTCAAGGTTTGTCCACCACTGTCTCCTTTGTAGAATGCTTGATTCTATTTAGTAACTCTATTGAAAAACACATGAAAGGCGTCCTAACAGAACGTTAAATCAATTGTTGATTGCACATAAATACATTATCACCATTGATCGATTATTTTAATTGATTGATGTATTTGATTTGCATGGGATTAAATGCTTCCACCTTGCCAATAGTTTATGATAGTATGGAGAATTATACATTAAAAAAACTGTTCCTAGTCATAAAATGAATACGTCTTCCGAATAATCATGCCTTGAAAACAATGAATAGATCTACGAAATAAATATAAAGATAATGCTGGTTGCCCCAAGCCTTGGGAAAAAGAACATAGAATTCCATTACAAGATGAAGACTCCCCATTGAAAAAAAGGCAAAAACTTTATATCCTTCTAGGGTTTACATGTTATGCCAGAAGACTTCCAAACCCTACCCTAATTAGGAAATGAAGTTTCCTTTTTCAAAATATAAGCAACTATCTAAATAAACAAGTGAAATTTGTAATTAATTGAAGGAGCCGAATTTTGGGATGATGGGTCAGTCCAAATATGAACAGAAAGTATTGAAGTGATTGGTTACTTGGCCAACTACAATTGTGCCACCTCCTTTTCAATGCTGAACATGTATTGAACTTGTTTTGGATGCTTTTCTCCTACACTTTATCCATCTCTTTCAAGCATGATCTAACATCAACTCGAACTTATTAAAATATCGCCAAATCACTTGTTTATTCTACAAAGAAGTACCAATCGATTAATTAACAAGTATGCCTGAGTTAATAGAATTAAGGATAAAATACACTGACTCCCTTAGATTTCTAACAAATACACTGACTCCCCTGAGATTTCTAAAATTACTCTAACCTCCCTTACTTTTCAAACTATTATGCAATTACCTCTTTTATCATTAAAATCAATCAAACATCTTTAAGCTATTAAAACTTCAAGTTTGAGATTTTTTTTGATAAAACGAATTGTAACATAGTTCCTATCACGTTCGAAATAGCCTATGTTGAATTTTTGAGATTTTTCTAAAATCAAAATTTACATAAATCTCAGAACTCTGTCTGAATTTCCTCGGGGGCATTGTGTTTGTCTACTTAGCAAGTACATCAAAATTGATGAATATCGAATCTGTGTATTGTGTCTAGCTATTTCCAATTTATTTTTTTCATAATTCTTATTTAACGTTTTGCACAATTTTGATTTAGAATTTATATGCATTCATAATTTCCTTTTAGCATCAAAATGTAATGATCTTCCACCTAATACTCCCTAGTACTTGTCATTTAAAGCTACTATTTTATTTATGCTACTTAAAACGAGTGCTATTTTGTTTGAATCTTTTTAACAAAAGTTTCTAATAACAGTGACACTATTAACAATTCACACTATTTTGCTTATTTCAAAAGTCTTAGATTACTTTAACTAGCGCAAAAATGTTTTTGGAAGTTCTTAATGGAGGTAGGACTGAGTGGAAAAGTTCAAGAAATAAAGTTTTATAATTGAAGTTCAAATGCTGCTGAATTTCATAAACTGCTTTGACTTGCAAATCATTGCACTCGTAAGATTCATATATGTTGAAGTAGAGTCTTAACAATATGAAGTTGGATTTAAAGCCATATTTCTGAGGCAAAAGCTCAAGGCGAGGCGGCTGTCCTCTTATGATCTAGACGTAAGTCTCGATGCGTTGAGGCATAAGCCTTTGGAGTTTCTTTTTCATATTTATAAAAAATAAAACTAATTATAAATACCACTAAAAAACTACTAAAAATGAGGAAAAAGTAAATAAAATCTCCCGAAAAGCATGTTAAAAGACATAAGAGCGTGGTGTATTAATAAATGCAATCTTTAAAAGCACTCTAAGCCTATAAATAAAAAGCATGCAACGAAGTTTAGTATCTTAAACTCAAAAAATAACTTTCTTCTTTCCCTTAGACATCTTTGCCTTTTTGTGTCTAAGCGCAAAAGACGTAGAAGGCATAGGCCTCAATATGTCTCCATCTTCGAGGTGATAGCCTTTTGTGGTTCAACAATCCAAAACATATGCCTAGGGGCATTCATGGTGCGCTTAAGGCATTTGTGAAATGCCTTTGAAAATATTGATCTAAAGGGCCAACGTGAAATCAAATTGTAATTTAGGAAACCTGTATCTTCGAACTTAGAGAACAAAATTTTTTAGAAATTTGTCGGCGAATCATTTTCACATTGATATTATGGCAAATAAACTTGGGATTTGGAATATTTTTCTTCTTAGTGTTTTGCCTGAGTCAAGCCTGACTGTTAAATAAGGAAATTAAATTGCCGTGTTCATTTATAAATGGTCTTGGGCTTTGATATGGAGGGTTTATGAGAGATTATGGAACTTATGTAGACTATGGGTTCAATGTTTGTTGAGGTTTAAGGATAAATGTGATATTGAAAAGGAGAAAAGGAATTGCAAATATAAACAAGAAGAAATAAATTAGGTTTTATTATTTGATGATAGATTAAGGAGGGTTTACCAGAGATTATGGAACTTATGTAGAATATGGGTTCAATTTTTGTTGAGGTTCAAGGATAAATGTGATATGGAAAAGGAGAAAAGGAATTGCAAGTATAAACAAGAAGAAATTGATTAGGTTTTATTGTTTGATGATGGTATTAAGGAGGGTTAGGATGGAACAACGATGGAGCACTATATAGACAATTTAATTGATGAGTACGAAAGCAAGAAGATGAACAAGATAGGATAGATGAGTGCTAAATTTTTGCTGCCATAGTGGTGGCTGGTCAGATGTGTACAACATGGTGTTTTACTAGTTTTGAGGTTTTTGCATTACTTTGTATGTAAAAATTCTAAGAAGCACGGACACATACACAGTTACAGACTCCGTGACACGAGAATTCTACATAAATGGGGACACAAACATCGTTGGGGACACGACAGCTAAACCAAAAAAAAATGTACGTACTATTTATTTCTTATCAATAAGGATATTGTATCCAAAACACTCACTACTAATAGAAACCAACACTGACCACAAAATAAAAACTAACACTTGTTCTAAATAGTCAAGAGATGATCGATCCATTAAAGTGAAAAATCACGAGGCACAAGTTACAAGTAAGTTATAATATTTGAGTATTTGAAAACAGTTCTTTATATTATGAAGCGACACTGCACCGTGCCCTCATATATATCTCACTTGACACACAAATGCCCCTGGCTATCTGGGCAGTGTCCATTGCATAGATTCTCTTATAACTATTTGGATGCGACACGTGACATGTCCCATATGTATCCCAGCGCGTATGTGCCCCTGTGTGTCCGAATGACTATGGCAACCACTTAGGTGTGTCCGTGCTTCATAGTGGACCATGCATATATATGCACATTAGTTGAAATGTCGGCATAACTGTAGATTTGATTTCTCAATCTGTTACGCCTCGTTGCGACACTCATCCCTGACATATTGCATGCCTACAATTTTAGATTTTTTTTTTTGTGGGCAGATGCTAATTTGTCCACTTCTCATGCAGAGTGCACTTCCCCAGAGAGGTGGTGAAGTTAATATAACTTTGGGGGGTATTGATTTGAACAATTCAGGGAGGTATAAATGAATACTGCTAATCTTTGGAAATTGCTCATGCGCAGCTTATTTTGACTCACGGCCAACCATCATTGCTTTTCTTTTGATATTGCAGCGTTGTTGTTCGAGAAGATAAAAAACTTTTAACCGTACTGTTTCCTGATGGACGTGATGGACGGGCATTTACCCTCAAGGTGCGTCATTGGCTCACTGGTCTCTCTCTCCCTCTCACTAATTTTCTGTAGTTGCTGTGTTCCCTTTCTGAGTTTTGAAGTCCTCCAGTCTTCCTTTTTGCAATTTATTGCACCCAGGATTCCTAAACTTTAGGAAATTCTCTTTTACTTTTCTCAATTCAGGCAGAGACATCAGAGGACTTGTACGAATGGAAGACTGCATTAGAGAATGCTCTTGCACAAGCGCCAAGTGCTGCACTTGTGATGGGACACAACGGAATTTTCCGCAGTGATGCTAATGACCCAATTGAAGGGTCTTTTCATCAATGTTTGTGCATAACAATTATTAGTGCAACTAATCTTGCTTTTGTTAATTTCTTCAATCTATTTGCGTTTAGATCTCTTCCTTAGCATAGAATACCAAAAAGTGAAACTTCCTTTCATACTGACTTTCTCAAGATTTTCAATATTCTACCAGGGAGAGATAAGCGTGCTGTTAAATCTCTCGTGGTTGGACGGCCAATTTTGTTAGCTCTGGAAGATATAGACGGAGGCCCATCGTTCCTTGAGAAAGCTCTTCAATTTCTGGAAAAATATGGTAAGGTCTATTTCAATTTGGATCGAGAATTTAAGATATGTTGCAGAATATCATTTTCGCTTGCTTAGTTTTGTGGATGCATTGTACATCCTAATTGACAGTCTTTTGCTGTTGATTCTGATTTTTTTTATTCTTTTTCTTTTTGTTGTGTTTTGTTAATTCTTTTGCAGCAATATTAAGTATATCTATCTGTATATATAAAGTTTATATGATTGCCAAATAGTGAATTGGTGGTTTATGAGTGTACGACTATCTGATTAGTTTCCAATTTTTCAGTCTTGGAGTGTTTTGTGAAGCCTGTAAGGAGTTTCCTTTGTGGCATTGGTAGTGAAGTTCAAATATGATGTGAATGTTTGTCTCTGCTGCATGTATATCTAATCCAGTTATCATAGAAGCCTTATTTCCAAAGGAATTCTGGAAATTGAGCTAATGTTAGATTCTACAGCATAATTTCTCTGTGAATTTACTCTTTTTAGTTCCAGCTCATCTGATGATACCCTATCTTTGCAACAGGAATTAACGTAGAAGGAATTTTGAGACAGGCTGCAGATGTCGAGGAGGTTGATCGCAGAGTTCAAGAATATGAACAAGGTTGCTCTGCTTTTCTTGAACCGATTACTTAATTTGTTTCATAAAAGTAATTTCAGCATGGTCTGACCCACACCAACTTCTCTGTTCTATCTAGCTACATAAGCATTAATTTTCGTAGGAAAACATGCTGCTTTTTACTTGGCATAAGTGGTAAAGAGCTCGAGTTTGGCTTCTTTACCCTGTATGGTTTTCTATTTTGCTTGTCTAATTTTTATTGTTAATGAGTAATTGTAGAATCAATTAACTGGGAATATGAAGATTGCCACCCGCATGTGAAAAGGGAAAAATACCCCCAAAAATCCTACCCAACTTAACGTGTAATAAAATGCTTTACAAAATAAAAAGTGGTCAACGCGCATTTCTGGTAAGTACAAAAAGCTTACAATTGCACATCACAACCTACACAGATGAATTTCTCTTGCATCAAAAGACCTTTGATTCTTCTCCCCACAAATGATCCATATAATACATAAGGGAATTAGCATTCATGACTTTTGCCTCTATTCTCACTCTAGTTTCCTGCCAGCTGTGAAGGTGTTCAACCATTCTCGATGCGAACACCCACTTTGCTTTAGACTAAGAAGACATTTTGGGTGTCCTTATATTAGTCCCTACACCACTAACAATCTGGGGTGGTCTTTTATTTGTTTATAGGGAAGAATGAATTTGATGCCGATGAGGATGCTCATGTTGTCGGTGACTGCATCAAGGTACTTGGTACTTTGTTCACTTTTGAAATATCACAAAATGTCATTTCCTTAACGTGGCATAGAATTGTATGAATACTTGAGCAATTTCATCTCCAGCATGTTCTTCGGGAGCTACCTTCATCTCCAGTTCCTGCATCCTGCTGCACTGCTTTAGTGGAGGCCTATAGTAAGTTTTTTGTTGATATACGAAAAAGAGTCGGTCTTTATTGCTTAGGCATGCCATGTCTATTGTTCTAATAAATTGTAGTTGTCTACCAGATTCCTCTATAAATTATTGGTGTGGACTTTATTTAGTTATGTTGTTTCAATACTTTCTTTGTCTTGATGCAAGAATTTCAATTTGTCTTTAGTAAGTTTTCTTTTTTATTTTTTCATTTGTGTTGGCTTTCTAATACTTAATTTTTCTAATGGTAGCTTGTAGATTTGTTTGATTTATGCATAAATTACACCAGTCTCTTTTTCTTTGTGCTCTTGTTCAGATTTGATGTATCGTTTGCAACTTCATTTAAAACCAATTAACAATATCCCATTACTTTGACTTAAAGCATGTTGATGTCTCATATGGAAAGCTGCTACACTTCACTAAAAATAGACAAATGAAAGTGTTGAGGTAGACCTTTCCTCCAATTTGAAAGTGACAAGAGCGAGGACCTTCTCTATGAGATAAAGAGAAAAGATAAATAGGTATTGAAGTCCATGTATTGTTATAGTGAGGAAAATGATAAGTATTGCTAACAAAAATTAGGAATCTCTGTGTGTGTGTATATATATGTTTATACGTGTATTATGAGTTATTCCTATGTTAGTTATATATATAAATATATACTTGTATACATATAGAGGCTTACATGGTTGGTTATAATCCTAAAATCACCCTTGTAGACTATCAATGTGAGACAGGTTATTACAAGCTTCCCAAATGTATACCTTCGCTTCCCCGCGGAGTTCACAACTAGATTCACTACGGCTCTGCCTGATTATTTTCCCTAGTGGTCAGAGTCATCAAAGCCTAACCTGGTCTTTTCTCTTGGCTTCACGCGGGACTCGTTGTAGTGGTCACGCTACTAGTCTTTTTGAGCCCACACGGTTTTGTATAGAGGTGTCTTTGCTACAACCTGTGTAGGCCTACACAGAGACCATTGGCCAAGTAACTTGTTGAAGCCTAGAAAATAGCCCAAAATGCTTAAACCCTAGGTACTAGTTGTAGCTTTTGATATGGGATGTAGTGTTGTAGAGCCAGTAGACCTCTCCTGATCTTATAGCATTCCATGAAGCTCCTCGCATAGATCTCTATTTTTCATGTGTCTCTATGCTGTTTGCATTTGTGTTTCAGTCCTAGAACTCCGCCTTTTACTCTTATACATTTGTTGTTTTGAGTGTTAGTGTATTTTGTACACTTATAACTATTGGTTTTCTTGCCTTTTCTTTTGTCTGGCTAGAAATTGATCGGAAGGAAGCTCGTGTGAATGCGATGCGGTCTGCAATATTGGAGACATTTCCTGAACCCAACAGGCGCTTGTTACAGAGGTTGTCTCTCTCTCTCTCTCTCTCTCAATTAGCTAAGTTGTAGCACACTTTTTTTTTTTGGTTTAGTTGCTCTAAAAATCTCTCTTACAATTTTTGCCCCTTCCTTTCCAAGATAATTACCATTGCCTTTCATGTTTAATTGTTGAAATTTCTTTGCATGTTTTCTGTTGTTTTATGTGATGGAACGTGTTTAACATTGTGGTTAAATCATTGCTGGACTCTGATATAAGTTACTCGGGGACAAAATCTTTTAGCTTTTAATTATTTGCCTTCGTTCAAAGTTGCGGTGTGTGTAGCTAACAATGTTAAAAGTCCATGGGTTTTTGTGAAAGGATATTTGGGAAGGGAGGAAAGACCATTTAAATAGAGCGAGGTAGTCTCACTTTCTAAGGATGAGGTTGGACTCGATAGTGGGGAAGGGAGGAAGGACAATTTACATGGTTGTGAGGTTGTTGCTTTTGTAAAGATAAGGTATCAGACACATTGTGAAAAAGGATGTACAGCTGGGTTTGGCGTAACTTGTTAAATTTGGCTTATTTTCCTCCTATGGAAACTTCTATATATTTTTGCGTCAAATTCTTTTGGATTATTCATTCGTCTCGATGATAGGAGTTAGAGAAGTGTGAATCAAACTTGGGCAGATAAATTATAAAAATCTGTCCGTTTTGATTATTTTTGTCCTTAGTGAACTTTTTAAGCTTTTGTTCTTTAGTTTTTTACTCTTTAGATTCCTCTTATCGAGACGAACAAAAATGCAAATAAATTTGACTCAAAATCTAACAGAAGTTTAGAACAAAAAATTAAAATAAATTTTACTCAAAATCTAACAAAAGTTTAGAAATGAAAGAACAAGAAAAAAAAAAGGACCTTTTTTGGCCAAATGGTCAGCCTTGCTTGGTAGAAGTGTTGTGGAGATTCCCTAATGTGTGCAATTTCTTTATGGCGTAGTGCCATCCTTTGGATGTAATATTGTAAACTATTCATATGTTTCACACCGAAGTGAGTATACACTTGTTTCACCCTTCTATCTTGCTGATTTTATCGGTTGTTATCTTTCTTTGGCAGAATTCTGAAGATGATGCACACAGTATCTATGCATGCATCTGAGAATAGAATGACGCAATCTGCTGTTGCTGCTTGTATGGCACCGTTACTCTTACGTCCTCTTTTAGCTGGTGAATGTGAGTTGGAGGATGATTTTGATGTTAATGGTGACAATTCTGCCCAACTTCTTGCTGCTGCTAATGCTGCCAATAATGCTCAAGCCATAATCACAACACTTCTAGAGGATTATGAGAACATTTTTGATGTAAGTTGCTGTCAATGCGATTTCTTATTTGTGGTTAATTTAGGCATAGTTGTTGTTACGCATTCAACTCAAAACCAATTGGGAATGAGTGCCCATGCTCATATTCTACTTTTGGAGGTAATAATTAATCAATATGGGACAAACTCGTTTAAAAGCCTTTTTTTACACTCAAAAGTCCGATTTGAGCTGAGAGATGATTGAGATCTTTTTGTGTTTCATTATTCTAAAAGTGGTCATCTCTTGTTGTGTTTGTTTTTGTGGTCATGTCAACTTTCCATTGGCGCAGTTGATGCTATGCAAATGAACTTGGATGAAGACAAAAGAGGATGTAGACTGATGAATCACGTAATTGATTACTTTAGTGTTGCCTTATCAAACAATAGCAGACTTATTGAGTTTAATAAGTAAGCTAGAAGAATCCACGACCTTTATGAAAAGCAAAACAACCTCTAGTGGAATTCATTTGTCCTTTTGAAATTCCTCTAGGAATTTACTCACTTGTGTACATTCTTTGTCCTCTTCTTCTTCGTACTAGTATAACCAGTTCATTATCAGCCACATTTCTCTTTAATCTAATTTTCATTTGGATGATTTACCTCAATTTTTTCAAGTACAAAGAATATTGTGTCTATGTGATGTTGGTTGGTTGACAATCATCTGTGGCGATTCAGTATTGCAGATTGTGGTGGTCACGAGGTTAACAGTTTCACTGTTTTGCGTTGAATATTGTTTACAGACCATCTTTATTTTATCATTGTTAAGTACTTCAATTTTCTCTGTCTAGATAGTGGAATCTTTGTATAAAACAATGAAAATAGTGCTGGTGTGCTGTGTATCATCTTGGATGTCTTGCATTTTAAAGGCTTGTTAGGTAGATTTGTATATACAGGCGTGCATGCGTTTATATCTGTAAATGTGTGGCGGAAGGAGAAAGTAACTTGTTGCAGGTTTGCATTGACCAACAGGAAAATAGGTTTTCCTTAAATAGTTTCTTTCACTTGTGAAAAATTGGAAAAAGGAGGTATTGTAGATTGGTAGGGTTAGGAAGTTCCATTAACGTTAGTGACAAAGACTGTCGGAGTGGAGAACTCTGTGACATGTTAGTTGACCAAAGGAGGTCAGTTCCATTTTTGAAACCAGAAGGGAGGTCTCATCAGAAACTTCAGGAAGGTTGTAACGAACCCTAGTGAAACTTCAGGAAGGTTGTAACGTACCCTAGTGCAATCAGTAAGCCTTTGTGACTTTGAGTGCATTGATTTGGGAAGGTGTGGCATTTATCCATCCAGTTGTTCGTCTCTTGAAAATCAACGCTATGAAAAACATCTTGTATGGTTGTACACTACTGCTTCATTGTACTCTCAGTAAGTGGCCAAGTGCATCCACATTACCCTCAACAAAATTTACACCAAATTATGTCTAAAGGAGTCACTTTTCTATTTTATCTAGTCAAGTCTTTTAAAAACCCATCCATCAAACTCCACTTTGTTTGGAGCACTATTGTAAATATTATGATTATGAGTCACATTGGAATTTATTTCCTACATGTGTTTGGTCTGCTGTGCTTCTTACACCAGCTTGCTGAAAAATTGGAGAAAGATATTAAACTGCATGTAGCTGGCGATAGCTTATTCTTTCAACTATAAGTGCTTATGGACAATGCATGGGGATTGGTGGATGTTTGGTACACGGTGGGGCGGGGGCCCACTCCTAACGCATTTGGGATAATTGGTGACTTATCATGATATTAGAGTGTTGCTTTCTTAGAGGTCTTGGGTTCAAGCCTGTGCGCTTTCATTTGTTGTCCAATTGCATTCTTGCTCCTCTACACCTATGGATGTCGCATATCCACTTACAAAATGGTTTTGCTCGCTTGGGAGGTTGTTGGATGGCTGGATAAACATTGTTGGACTCATTTCTGACAACTTAAGCTGTTTGGATGATTACTGACTTAACATCAATATTCGGAATTAGTTGATATTGTGTAGTAAAATATAACGTGATATGTCGCTGTTATTTGTAAATGGTTGCTCCATTGCCTGCTCCTCTCCTCTTAATTTAGGATTTTCGTTTGTGACCACTCTAATATCTGTTGAATGGAGTTCTTGTTTTGTGCATGACTTGTTTCTCATTTTCTTGCGTCGATGTACTGTCCAGTTCGGTGCTGAATTTCTCGTCTTTCATAATTTTCTATCTTTTACAATCATCGTTAGAATCAGTTCTGGAAAACTTGCAGTCTGTTATGCACTTGGTAGTAAAGGTTATTTCTCTGTATTATCACGAGAATATTATCTGTTTATGGGATAATAGAATCTTGCTATTGCGTGATTTGATCTGTCATCCAAGTCCACCCTATTATTGACTTTTTAACTTTGTCATCGTGAGCCTTGCCAAGTTTGCTTGAATGATTTTGTTACATTGTAACATGCTTGTATTCTTTGCAATGTATCATTTTGCCTTTTCTATGTGGGAAGTTTTTATCATAACTTTATGTTTTGTGCTTATTATTGTGGTTTTTCTTCTGTAATAGGATGAAAATCTACATAGATGCTCTATTTCAGCTGATTCTCGAATTGAAAATAGTGGGAGTGAAGATTCAACTGATGATGAGAATTTGGATATAAGGAACAATGGTTACCATGATGCAGAAAATGAAGTGGATCCAGATACTGATGATGATCCTGAACGTGTGCTCAGTGGTAAAATGAGCGGAAGCAGTGGTTATGCTGGCAGTGATCTTTATAAGGTTCTGTCTCTCTCTCAAGTAAAATTGTTTTGTTTTTAACCCACGTACCCTCACAATCTAGATACCATACACGGCAATTGTTTTTGACTCTGTGGTAGTGCGGTGGACCAAAACGGCCCAAACAAAACTAGTATTGCATGATACAGTTGAAGACAAATGGATAACGATGGATAAGGATGACAATCTGAAAACGAGGGATAACTTTATTTCGTTGTCGGTACATTAAATAAGAAAAAATGGCACAACATTCTGGTTACATTTACACGAGCATGGCCACATTGCCACAAGCATGTACAGGTCCCACAGGATCAACTTTTTGAGACGACAACCATTTCAGTCACTGTCATAGCTATACTCAAATTCTGCTTTTGTTCGGTATAATTCTGCTGATGTTGAGATAACTGTTTATTCTGAAACATAACTTATTGGTCTGAGTCTATTGCTCCTACCTCTTTGTTTGGTACTGAGGGCTCTTGAGATTATTCCTAATTGTCCATTCTTGTGTATTGGCATTCCTCTATCTGGTCTTGGTAATTCTCTTGAGGTTGTTCTTGATTGCTTTAAGCTTCAAAGGCACTACCATTAGCCTTTGGTCCTGAATTCTTCTTTTTCTCTTTTGCATTTAATGAGGATATTTCTTCAATACTACAAAAGGGACCTAGAGCTTGTTCTATGAGTTTTTCACTGTGTTGCAATAACGGCACATGATGCCACTAGTTTTGTGGTTAAAGCTCGTCCTGCTAACTATAGGTTGTGGGTTAAAAAATGAGGGCAGGTACTTTGTGAGAAAAAAATGCATAAGGTTACTTTTTACACTCAATCTTCCCCTCCCACACCCCATTTATTGGGATTAAATTGGGTGTACGTTTTTAAGTATTTTAGTATTGGTCCAATTTGTCATATCGAAAATGTGATATTTAATTGTGGAACCTTGAAGCATCTTCTTTTCTGCACGGGTACTTCTACAAAGTAGTTGCTACTCTTTCCACCACCAACATGAGTTTTTCCTGTTACTTCATCTGTCATTTTTGAAGACTGGGTGAAGGATGTTGTAAAGAGTTGAGCTATAGTCTTCTGTCTTGGTTATCATTTGTACTTTTTTTAGGAGTCTGAGCTTGTTCTGCTTAGATCTGGATTGATGTAGCACTTTGATGCTGATGTGCTGTGTGTATATGTGTACAGGTGCTCAGTTAATAGAACCATTATGTCTTTTCTTAGTTGAACTGTGAGACCCTCTGTTATCTCTCCTTTCAGAGTTCATTGTCTTCTGTTTGATTCAAAGGCATTTTTCAATACCCCCGCCCACAAAATGGAAAGAGACTAAGCAAGGATCAAGTCTATATTAACAGGGAGAACTTGAAGGTTAAACAGAATCGTGAGGAGGATAGTGGGGAGGGCCTGACGGGGTTATCCAAAAAAAAAAAAAAGATATAGGGGGGGATATGTTACGAGGAAAAAAGTAGGGTAAGTGGGGACAAGGAGGAGTGTTTCATCAAACATAGGGTGTACAGGAATTAGGAATGTGCACTCAAATGCCATTGGTACACCAGTAGACAATAAAAATAGCTTTGGCCTTTTGCTAAAAAGGTTTATGTTGTTTGGGCTAGCTTTTTTGGACTTAAAGGTTTTAATTTTTTTGGTTTAGTTAGCCAAAAAGCCAATGCTTTTAGAATGCCCAATCACAGGCTTACCAAACAGATCACCACTCAATGGCACTCAGGCCAATCTTCGTCAAGTTGGCTGTTGAGGAATGCAAGTCATCTCCCTCTGCAAACAAAGTGACAGCATAAGGAGATAACGGAAGATATTGGGCTTTACTTTGTTGATTGCTGCTCGGTACTTTGTATACTTGAACCGGAAACAGCTTTGCTGCCTCGAATAGGTGCAACATGGAAGGCATGTGATATTTCCATTTGGTTTGTAGTGCTTTAGAGAAGACATGGGCAGGTCTGCAGTTTTATGTCCTTCATAAGGGTACTTTGGAAATAACTCAATGTGGGTAGCACTATATAGTAGAGTCGACGGAGTATGATGCTTTGGCATATCGAATCAAGGCAATCGAACCTTTAGCTTGCATTGTGTACTTATTTCCTTTAATTATTTTGTTGTCCTTTATTATTCAGACATTGAACTGGGTCCTACATTCTTATTTTCTCATTAATGTGTGTATCTGACTCTATTCAGGCTTTTGGAGGTGATGATTCAGATGGTGGATCCCTCAGGAATAATCTCGTATCAACTGCAAAAGCCAATCAACCTGCAGATTCTCCGTCAGTTAGAGAGTCAAACATCCAATTAAATGAACAACATGGCCAGCAAAAACCAAGTGAAAAGGAGGCAGGCAGTCCTAGTTTACATGCGGGTGAGTCTCATCGATCAATGGGGGAGATACTGTCCTCAATGGATCAAGGGCAACCTCAATCTATAGATGGAGCTGAATCATGTGTTGAGAAGTCAATGAACAAACTTACAAGCCCCATGCTAAATGTTAAGCGCCCAGCATTTTGGGGTAGAAGCACAGTGAGTCATTACCCACCCGTCAATGCATCTTTTTAAACCATATAATTCATGTAGTCTGAACTTTTTTTTGTCTCGTGTTACCGCTCTACCTTATTAATCGTATACTGAGCTCTCCAATAGTAGCCAACTTCCCTTCATGGCTAACATTACATTCTGCTTTGTTTTAATTTCTTATTTCAAGCATTACTCTTGATGCCATATTTTTGGACACCTCTCCCTGGGTGGTTGTCTTAAAAAATCAATCTGCTGCATATTTTGACCTTCCTCCTAAGGAGAACAGACACGGGCACAAATATAGACACAAATACAAGACACAGACACGAAAATGGATACGGGCACATGACACGACAATTTAATTAAATTTAAATGGAGACACACACACGACGGGGGACACTGCAAAATTAAAGAAATACATATATATCTGTATTTTAATAATACAAAGTGTATCCACAAACACCAAAACTAATAGGAACCAACACTCAGCACAAAAATGAAAGCTAACACTGTTCTACGTAATTAAGAGATGATCCGTCAAGTAAACCAAAATAGGAGGAACAAGTGATTTGTATAATTTTTTAACCCTTGAAATAATTTTTTTTATCTTATGAAGTGACACCGCGCCGTGTGCCCATATGTGTCCTGTGCTTAAATTTTATAATTAATGATTGGACACACCACTTGGCGTGTTGGTGCTTCATAGCCTACGTCTCTTTCTAACTGTGGGTTGAACTGTTTTTTGTATTGGGGAGTTGAACTGTTTTTTTCATGTCTTTGAGCAAAGACCACTTTGTCCCCCCTCAACTTCAAAATTCAAAACTATACCATGAACTCACCACTACATTGCAAATGTTTTTACTTCTTATTACTTCGAGAGCAGTTGTACCCCCTATATACATTTTGGAGTCATGAAATTGGCCTTTCACTCTTTTCATCACCACCCCGTTCCATGGTTCCACCATTATCACCTCCTTTACCCATGTGTTCAACCTAGCACAGGGACCACCACTACTACTCTTCCGTTGGCCTTTTCCTCTCTCCTGTCCACCCAACCCCATCCCCTCTCTCTCTCTCTCCCTCCCTCTCTTACTCTCTCTTCTTCCTTTCTTTTCACCGCTCCCACCACCGAAGCCCCACACCAAATCAAAACCTCCATGTCAATCTTAACTACAAAACAAATCCCCCTGGTGTTGCCACATCTCGCCCTGCCTTTTCAATTGTGCCGATGAAAACATAGTTCACAATTTTCAGGAAAAAAGCCTTATGTTTTTGGCCCTCCGTATCTGAAATAGTATGTCTTATCCATACCGTATCCTAGCCATATTAACAAACGTGAACAATATCTTTTAATACCTTTTTTTCATGTCTAATAACACTTTGTTTCACTCCTTTCATTTATACTTGTGAAACATGCCATGTCGAATAATCTGAGAAGTATCGGATAAGTGTAGGGCGGAGGTTGTTTTAGCCATTATTTTCCTGTTAACCGTCTAACCACACTTACGGGCTGTGTATATGATTTTTCCTTAAAGTACGGGGGTCAAAGTGATAATTCTCCTTGTTTTGACAGTTTGCATGGTCCACTTAGTGGCTTCTTTAATGGTGTAAGTTTTTGAGTCCTTGTAATTGTCATGGCTGTTTGTTTTTCGTGAACTCATAAAAATGTCATTTGTTGTTAAGAGACATACTGGAGAAACTGGTGGGTGATGCCAAAATAAGACTAAGTTTTTTGTTGTTTGAAGTGTAATTCAGGGCAAGATCTGATCAATCATTTTTTGTTGCCATAATGCTTTGATGTACAAGCACAAAATATCATTCGATATCATTCTCTCTCACTTATAGCTGTTCCTTGTATTAGTTTGCTTCGTTGCTGACATGCACCAGTCGTGTTGATTTCGCAGTCAAATCATTAGAAGTGACAAGACAACTGCATTGCATGATGCTTTTGATGTTAGTTATATTGTAGTTGATGATGGTAATGCAATTTAAAGGCAATGTATTTGGGTCAAATTTTGGTAAACTTCACAATCAATTACGCTACATTAAAAATGAAGGAAATGTAGGTGTGCATGTCCAATACGGGCAACTTCACCCTCCAAGTAAAGTTAATTATGGATAGCTTGATTCTGTCTTTCTGGTTTTTAACCTTCAGACAGCAACAGTTAGAAAACTAACATGGTGTTGTTATTTCCTGCCTTACAGGCCAGAAAGACACCGTCAATGGAATCAATTGATTCTTCTGGAGAGGAAGAGTAAGATGTTCACAATTTTCCTTTTTAGTTGCTTTGTAGTTCGAGATATGTGGTTGTTGATGTCTGATTTACAGAGCAATTGATAGGTATCTGAGAAGAACTTTTCCATTATTACTTTTGGTTTCTTACTCTTGAATGAATGCTACAGGTCCTCTTGCTTTCTAGGGAAATCCCAGGTCCTATCAATTTGGTTTTACATTTCCTACTCTGGGTACCGACATTTAACGAACTCCTTTTGACACGAAAACTTCTTCAGATCTCAGCTGATGAACTATTATCATTTGTCATGCATATGGATTGTAGTCTCAGTACTTTGTTACTCTATTGTTCAGGCAAATCAAAAGTAGAACTAACTGATGGGTTGTTCCAGTCTGGTTAGATATCAAAGTCCATGAAATGCAATTTCTTATCATTTTACTCGAGCCTTTAGAAGATATGTCACGGATAACTTGTTTTTAGTTATTAAACTAGCTGCAGAAGTAGATTCCTTTTGGGATTTAGATATATTGTGCGTTGCAGTTGCTCCCATCTGGAGGAAGACTAGAGTAGCCGCTAATATAATTGCATGGTTTACTGAGCACCAAAGCTTGTTCTCCATTATCTTTAGTTAATTGTCATTTTATTGCTCCTATTTGTCACGGGATGATTTGCTGAAGATTTTATGCCATATTGGACTAAGTTCATAGTCTTGGAATTGCTTTACTCTGGTACATTTGCGTGTGGGTGTGTATACTTATCTGTTGACACACAAATTTGATGACTTGTTTGTAGAATGGCAATCCAAAGGCTTGAGATTACGAAGAATGACTTGCGAAACAGGATTGCAAAGGAGGTAATACTTTCTTTCAGTGCAACAGCTTTTTGAGCTTTTAGCATTTTCACTGATACATTTTGCTTCTACCTGTGTTAGGCTAGAGGAAATGCAATTTTGCAGGCTAGCTTGGAGAGAAGGAAGCAAGCTTTGCACGAGCGTCGCTTGGCACTTGAACAAGATGTATAATCTTTTATCCATTAGATGTTCCAACCTTTATATTAACTGTTTTCCATTTATTTCGTTCATGTGTGTACTATATTTTATCCCATGCTTTTGCATTGCATCTTTTAAACTTCAGGTTTGACCATTTATGGAATTATTTTAAATTAAACCCCATTTTCCTAATGAATATGTTTTGCACTTTATGTTGACCTTTCCTGGTGCTAATTGGAGATAATCCAGAATAGGGAAGATGCTACAACTGTTGCATACCCAAAAAACATCAGAACAGTGTTCTCAATCATTTTTTTATTCCGACACCTATTGAGTCGATTCCATGATTACAGGTTCATAACCCTAGCCCATAGCCATGTTGGGGATGTACTAAATCTTTGATTCCAGCTAGTTAGAGGGATCTTGAGCTAAACAATAAACCCTAGAAAAAGGGCAGCCTGAGCAATTGCAGTAATTGGGTTCATTGATATTCCTGGTATAATAGATTGATGCTATCACACATACAATCATACTCAATGGATTGAAATTGTTTGATCTTAAACCTAGATTATACATGCCCCTCTTTATTTACAGACCCAAGCTGGATAAATGTTCATACAGGAGACAATTTGGTTTGCACCTATGTTGTATAAGAACTTGTGCATGCAGACACACAAGCGCACCTGCGCACGCGCACACACGCACACACATGAGCACACACACACATTGATAGAAGAGTTGGTCCCCGTATCAATATCTTCAGTATCCACTTCCTGACATGTTATTCTGCTAAGGAAAATAAATAGGTCTTCCTGTTGGAATTGTGTCATTTTACATTTAGCATTTGTGATTTTATAAAAGTGCTAGAACAGAATGATTCCTTCCAAAAAGCATTTGCATTTAGCTAACAAGGGCATTTTGCTAAAATAATGAACTTACATAGGTCATGATGCAATTTTGGTAGGTTTGTTAATGTTATGTTACCACAAGGGGTGATCTTGCCTTGTCCACCCAGCCAATTAAGGGGTTTGGATGATAATTTTGACAGAGGATGGTGAGTTCTTGTAGTTGTCAGAAACTTCAGGGGACTAGTGGTAATCAATTTGCGAATAGTTTAACATGAAGTCATGAATCTATCTATTTCAGTTACTCTGTAGGGATGTGCAAGCATCTCCCGTGTTCATGAATTCTTCTTTAAGTTACAAATATGTAGACTCTGTCTATCTTTCTGTGTATTTAGCTTGTAGAACAGGTAGACATAGGCGAGGATGTATTTCTATTAGATTTATCCCATATCCATGTAAAACATAATACGAAGGAGCAGGGGAGGGGTGACTTTTTTGTTGGTAATTTGAACATTTTTATTTAGTTCTGCATGATTGTTATTTGATAGGTTTCAAGATTGCAAGAGCAGTTGCAAGCTGAGAGAGATCTGCGTGCCGCTTTGGAAGTTGGTTTGAGCATGTCTTCTGGACAGTTTCCAAGCTCTCGTGGCATGGATTCCAAGGTATGTATTGTTAGCAGCGTAGTTCAGTTTTGTTTCTCTGTTTTCAGATGTTCACTCATTGATCTGCTTAACCCATTCTCATGAGTTATCTGTAATGTGAAGACAAGGGCTGAGCTTGAGGAGATTGCTCTTGCTGAAGCAGATGTGGCCAGGTTGAAGCAGAAAGTGGCAGAACTGCACCATCAACTCAATCAGCAACGTCAGCATCACTACAGCTCCTTGTCTGATGCATGTGACCACTATGAACATGTTCAGAATCATAATTCTCAGCAGTGAGTCGCAAAACTCAAACCGTGTACATATCTGTGATTTATGTACTTAGTTCAGGTCTTTCTCATTTTCCAGTCCACAAAGTTTCCTCGTAAAGTGACGAATTAAATCCAGAAGCTGGATTTTGCTGTCATCTACCCAAGAATCTTTGTTTCCCACCACTAAAGGAGGAAATTCTTTTTACTTCGTTGATTAAGAAACTTTTTTGGATAATTGAGATGAGTACTTTAGTGACTTCAATTATTTGGAGGTAGAAGTATTGAAACAATGATATATATGAAATAAAAGAACAATTTGGAAAGGACAATACAAAAATTACTTGGTTGGGCTTGATGGCCTGTATACAATTGAGCGACTGAATAGCACTATTTTTACTGAAATGATTCACATTTCTTAAAGGAGACTTTCCTACACAGACCGGACACAGATGTGTCCGGCACCGTTGGATGCACGTAGAGCCCCACGTGCATCCAACGGTGCCGGACATAGTTGTGTCCGTAAATCTGTGTACGTAGCATTACTCTTTCTTAAACTATCCAACTCAAAACCAATTAGCGGGGAGGCTGCCCTGGATCATATGGGACAAACTCTAACACTCCCCCGCACGTGCAATCTTTGACCCGCACATGGAGACGTAGGCAACGGATCCATAACACGGCTCATAACGAGACAAGGTGCACTTAATGCACAAACAATGAGGCAATCAACCAAGCTCTGATACCAAGAAAACCCAATATTTTATGTATATTTGGCTACACTTCAAAGAGAAATAGCCAGAAACATTTATGCTATAAGTAGGTGACAAGATAAGGAAACATGAAAGGAAAGAAAAAATGAGGAAACAAATCAGAGGCAAAAAATAAAGCCACCTAATGTATTCTACTTCCATATTCTAATTCCAACAGTATTAATGGAACTATGGATGGAGAGATAGCCATAGCCATATGCATAGAAATAAAAAAGCAATATATGTGTTTGTGTGTTTGAATGTGTGTGTCCATATTTGGCTGTATAGTATCTCAACGGTATAGTAATTCCTGCAGGAAATATTTTCAGCAAGACTTTGATACGACCCTTGCTTTTGTCAACCATGAAAGGAAACAAAGAACTGAGGTACTTGCCTTGAGATTTTTTATTATTTGAAGAAATAGAAAATTTGAAAACGGAAGTTGTCCAGTTTTTATGGTATTGTTTTGTATAGTACTAAATGTTGTCCTCATTTAAGGGTCGGTTTTTTCTCCATTGGTTTTGAGTTGAGCTTCTGATTCAAGCCAATTATTGCATCACAGTGCTAGAGTTTGTTTGGCCTCAACCTAAGGTCTTTTAGATTCTATTAACTGAGGATATAACCCTCGCTTAATGATAATCCAACTATTGTGCATGAACTCCCAGGCTAAACTGATCTCACGCAAGACTAATTTTTCTTTATCCCCAACCACTGTGTACATTGTTTTCAAATGGCAACCATCACATACATGTCATGATACTGAATGTTAAACTGATTGGGTACCTATGAGGCACTAACACATGCCTAAAGGAGACTTAACAGTGCCCAGCACGTGCAGAAATGCACTTGTGCTGGACACTCACTACACTTCTCTGGTAGGCACTGTTGTGTTATTTTCTTGTTTTTTCTTGGGGCCGTCGGAGACGTGTGTCCTTTCTTTGAATGTTTTCCAGATAAGCGAATTTCCAAAGAGCTATACTCATATTCATTCCAACTTAGCATTTGGACATATATCTCAGTTCGATACCCAAGTGTGGAGTATCCAACTTGGATACTCCACAAATTTAGAACAGCCCACGTGCCATACGATTCACTGGTTCTTATTTCCCTCTCTAGGTCTACTCTCATTTATCTTATCTAGTCATCCTTGAATGTTTTGCTGAAGGAGAACACTTTGGGTGCGGAATTGAGGAATATTAAAGGACACGTGTTAGCACCTGGCAGTAATAGCAGGCAGCCTGCTTGGAAGCACTTGATAGACTCACCAAGCTTCAGTGATTCTAAAAGTACCGAGGCATCCACAAGTGTATCTATGGATGAGCTTTGTGCTGTTGATTCTGCCGCCATTCCGTCCACTTCAAGGGTAGGGGAGGTAAGGCTTTTATGACAAATATGTTGAAGCTCCTACTTGATAAATTTTATGAAAATAGAGTATTGAAAAACGTATATCATAATTAGCTCTCCTTGAGCTTTCTCTGACCTAATTTTGTTGCAAAAGAACTGATCGATATACTCTCTTTGTAAAGTAGTTTCATTGCCAAAAGTGATTCTTTAATTTCTTGAAGTATTCAGTAACAAATTTGTGAAGTGACTCTGAAATTGACATCTTTGGCAGATTGAGTTTATTCTGCAATTATCATTATTATGTTCTAGATCTTTGGAATTATTCCTCCCTTTTAAGGGGGAAAAACAAGAAGTTTTATGCCTCAACTGGGCATTTGATTTGCTCGAGTTACCTTAGTAACCTCTGCGTTGTGGTTGATACACATGCTGAATTTGTCTAAACGGTTTCAGGTGTTGGATTATCCTAGACATCCATCCGCAGCATCCTCTACTTTGGTAGAATTAACATCACGTCTCGACTTCTTTAAGGAACGCCGATCTCAGCTGATGGAACAACTTCACAACCTTGATTTGAACTACGGGACATCATCTTCACAAGATTTTGCATATAAACCTCCATCTCCTCCTTGGAACTGACAGACGGTACTTCTTAAGCCATGTTGAGTAGCCGAATTCTTGCCATTTGTATATTCCTGTACCAGAGCATTTAGTTGTGTGCTATAGTCCTGTCTACGCATAGTTCCTCTTTTTCATTTGAAATTTCTTTCTTTCGTCCTATGTTTGACGGTTTGTCTTCTGTCTTTGTATCTTTAATATTTCCTTCATTTACTCGTGTCACGGTGTGTTTTGGGTATAAATAGACCTAGAGATGGCAACAGGCAGTTCGGTCATGCACTTTGTGATTCCCGTCCGAACCTGAAGTGTTTACTTACCACAAACCTAGAATCAACCTGACGGGTATGGTTTTAGGTGTATCATAATCTTTGTTTCTTTATTTCTACCATTCAGTTATGTTTTTCGTTTTTGTAACCATAGATTTTCGATCTCTCGTTTGTAAAATAGTGGTGAGGGTTTTAATTGGACAAACTATTCACCAGGACCATGTTTCTTCTTTGGAGTCATTTGTCAAGCGAGTATATGTTATCTGAAATGTAACCTATTACTTTTCTTTGTAATTAATATAGGTTGCATAAAATTGTGTCGTTTCCTTTCGAGGTGTTTTTGAAGTTTACTTCTGGAAATGATGACTCGTTTGTTACCTTGAACTCTTGTTTGCATGTTATGTTCTCTCTCACTCGCTAGCCCGTGGATTGAGTTGAATCCAAGAGCCTAGATTAAAACCTCGAATCCCCTTCCAAAACCTCCAAATCCCTTATATCCTAAATATCTATTGGCACTTTCCCAACACTCCCCTCCTCTCTCTCTAGATTATACCCAGTCCGCCCCTATCGCAGCATGTTGCCGGCCGTCACAGACCGCTGGCCAGTCCCAGACCCTTGCAGATCGCCGGCCTGTCCCAGACCGCCAGCCCCGACCCCATCATCAAAAGCCAATCCTACCTTTTCACGAACTATAATATTTTGTCTACTTGATTGGAATCCATAAAACTAGCCCCACGAACAAAAAATAGACAAGGACTTTTTGCATATGGTATCAGTTTGCAAGTCCAAAGCTTAAACTTCAAATCTCAGAAATCAAAAATCAAAAAGAAGGTACGAGCAATGATCACAAGGAATTATAATAAACAAGGACTTTTTCCAAACACATAAAAATATATGAGTGTAAAGAAAAATCCCTACAGTTTGATGTTATCGGCTGCGTACGAGCTTCGTCGGCGGTGAATGGGGTTGGGGTTGGCGGTCTAAGACGGACTAGTGATGTGCAAGGGTTTGGGATTGGCTGGCAATCTGCGATGGTCGGCAGCAGGCGGCGTTGGGGGTTTTAATCTGGATCCTTGTATTCAATTCAATTCAAGAGTTATTATATTTTGTCTATTATTGGTTTAAAAAAAGTTGATCTATTGAGCTTTTTCTATATATATATATATATATATATATATATATATATATAATACATCTTTAGCACACTTTAACTTCACCGCTAAAACTTATATTCAATTAGGAGGTTCCTGCCGATTGCAAAAACATCTCTTGAAAATTCTAAAACTGTACTAAGCTTTAATCTATTTCAGTTGTCGATTGCAGATTTCTTATTGCCATTAGATAGTCATTAGTAACAAGATGAGCCCAAGTGATTATTCTTTAGTGCGTTTGTATTGTATCATCTCATTTTGTATCACAGATTTTTTTAATTTTAAAAAAGTAATAAACTTGCTTCATGAGCTATTAATTACTCTTCCACAAGAAAAATTTGACGACACGTAAACTCATATTTTCTAAATATTAGAGAAGTTTCCGTCAATAAAAAAGAGCTATACAAAATATGATGATTGTTTTCTTTTTTTTTTTTTAGTTTTTTATGAAAACACCAAAAAAATTTAGTCTAATTTCCTTAAATATAATCTAATTGCCTCTAAGTAAATAGGACACGTTAAAACGTAATATAGTCTAATTTCATATGGATATTCATTAACTTTACATCAAATCATATTGTTGATTAAAATTAAAAATCTAAATTTAAGATCTATTTGCAAATATTTAGAGAGAAAATAATTAAAAAGAAAGAGCACTAAAAAATTAAAAAATAAATTATATTGACCTTCATTATAATATTATCTAAAATCGTGAAAATTAATTATTAAGAAATTTTGTTAAAAAATTATTAATAAACAAACGATATATTTTATTCATGAAAAATAATATACTAATTAAACATGAGAGGCCTTACGCAAAAATATGCTGAAAGATAATTCAGTAAAATTATATCTTTCATTAACGGTGTCAGCCAGAAAAATTTAGTAGAGCAGGTAATTTTTAGGAAATTAAAAATTCTCTATACTTGTAAGTGAAAAAGTAAGTAGAATTTACTTTAAAACCAATGAAAAAGTAAGTGAATTTTATTCTTTTAATTAATTAACAATTTTAGTTATCCACTTGAGATGCTCTAAACCCAACATGCAAACTGAGTGACAGGTGGCGAACTTTAACTTGATTCCTCGTCGCTTTAAACCACACCAGACGAGATGATATTCGCAAATATTACCTACGCAATAAGAGAGAAGCCTTCTCTCTCTCTCTCTCTCTCTCTCTCTCACACACACACACACACACACACACACACACATATACTGGGTGCATTGGTGGCACCGGATGGTGTCACCTTAAAAACACTCTCTCTCTCTCTCTCTCTCTCTCTGCTGCTGCTGCTCCGACTTCCTTTTGACGAGTACTCTCAGGTAAGCTATCCAAGTTAGGGTTTTTGAATTATTTTGGGTTTAATTGAAGATTATCTTACTTGTACGATTGAATTGCTTCTGATTGTTGATTTCTCGGACGGTTTCTGGGATTTTACTGCGTTCAATCGCCTAAAATTAAAAGGTAAGACATACCTTTTTAAACTCCCCAAATTGATAATCAGTGAAGAACAAAATTTCTCCTATTATGTGTTTTATTCCCTTGAGTGATGCTTGCTAGCCATGCTTCTCATTATCACTTTTATTCTCTTCAGCTGCTTCTGCTTCCTTTTTCTTCTTTTCCCTGGTGATGCATGCAACTCGCTCGAAGACAATGTTGCGATTCTCTAGGTGCTATCACTGCTGGGAAGTTTGGGTGCACTTGAAAATAATTAAATAACCATCATAAGTGCTGAATTCTTCTACAACCTTCTTGTGGAGGTGTCATTCTCACGGTTTCGTTTATGGCTTGCCTCTCTTTGTTACACCTCCGCATTTGGAGATCTATATATACGTATATACATTCTATACACACACGCTCTTGTAGATTTCCCCGACCTGAGACATTGTATTCTCTTACTCCCACGCACCCACTCCTGCTCCTGCTTTGTGCTACAAAGGTCACGACCTGTCTTTCTCACAGATATAATACCACTCCAAGCCACTGAAATGTGTGGGGAGCTGCTCTTCTTCCCCCCTCCCCCTTTTGGGTGAAAGCTTCAATTCTGCTAAGCTCCTCCAAAAAGAAACATCGTATTAGTTGTATTTGGATCTAACAGGGAATTGGATTATCAAAGAACTTATTCAACACGAGGAATCCAATACCAAGTGATCTAAAACAGGAAGTAGTTCCATCCTTGTATTCGGATATTTAAGGATCTTATCGAGGAGAACATTATAAAACACATTTCAGTTTTTGGGTTTTCCTCTTATAGCAGAGAAATGTATGATATTCACTTTACTGTGCTATTTTTTCTAAGGTGTTCAGATATAAGGGTACACTAGAGGGTGTTTATATTGGAAAATTTTGTCTTAATTATCAATTGTATACTGCTGGTGTAGTATGAGCGGTGGTTATTGCATTTTCTTTCCTGTAGATGCCAGAAAGTGGTTTATTGGTAGATTTTTAATTTTTGTAAGGTTAAAAAGGCATTCGAAAAGCTAGCTTTATGTTATGCTCCCAAATTAGGTTGCCTCTTGTGACATGACTAACTTTGTAACATCATTGAATCTTGTGGTGGCTTGAATGTTGATGTTGGTAAAGCTCGTGTTTTGACTGGTTGCCACTGTATTTTCCTATAATTTGAATTACGCTTCTTTCAGAAAAAAACTTTCGGAAACTACTTAATTACCCAGAGTGCTAGCACAGCTTATTATACTTGGGTGGAGGAGTGTTGTTTCTTTGTGGTAGAGCAGAGGACTGAAATCCCTCGTGCTAGCAATTAAACTTGGAAATATATTTCATCTTTTATATTCATTCATTTCTCGGAAACCAGACAGCCCCTCATGTAACTTCTTTACCTTTACTGGATGAGTGAAATATTTTTGAGTTTCATGTCTTAAGAATGATTATTCTGCCTTCTCTATGCCTGTTGTGGGGATATGCTTTTCTATCTAAAAGTTAAAAGGGCTGTGCTTGCAGTTTTGTACGGGTTTATTGGTATAGTAGGATGAGTTTGTTAGAGTAATTAGCCTGACTTATACAAAAAGATAAGAAATATAGCCCTGAGCCAGTTTTGATGAAAACAAAAGACTTCAGTGCTGATAGACTTCGTGTAGCTATAGGACTCAGGGCTGACAGACTTGGATACTGGTATGCTTGGCCTTTGAAATATGTGGCTCTTCCTGATACAACTATGTAATTGGTGCGTGATTCCAGTGGTAGGTCTACTTGATCAGTAATGCTGGGTTGCTAAACCATGTATAATGGTTAGGCCTTTGTGTTTGGAGCAATGAATTTTGGGTTTCTGGGTAATATTCCCTGGTTTGGGAGCCAAGCAAAAAAAGACAGCGGGACATCCTTTATGTCAACTACTGCACTTCTGGAAACTCCCAAACAAAGAGCTCATTTCGATATCAAGTTATGGGGCTGGTCTATTCTTTCTGTTGTTCCTTGGTTTCTCAACAACAGAGATGATATTCAAGTGCCATCTGTAGTCAACAAGAAATTGAAAAAGCATCCACGAGCTAGCAGTTTTGTTGAATCTAGTGTTAGCAATTCCGACATACGCTTCAGACCATATGTTTGCAGGGTTCCTTGGCATACAGGCGCGAGAGGGTTTCTTTCTCAGTTATTCCCTCGATATGGGCATTACTGTGGACCCAATTGGTCAAGTGGGAAAGATGGAGGGTCTCTTTTGTGGGACAAGCGCCCAATTGATTGGTTGGACTTTTGTTGCTATTGCCATGACATTGGTTACGACACGCACGATCAGGCAGAGCTTCTGAAGGCCGACCTAGCATTTCTTGATTGCCTTGAGAGGCCTCGCATGACTATAAAAGGGGATCCTCGTGTTGCTCATCTTTATAAGACAATGTGCATTTCAGGTACTTGCAGCACTTTGTCATTGGTTTTCACATTTTTGCATTAAGTCACTATTAATAAAAGTAAAACTAAAAGTATGCCTAGTTAGTAGTCTGGAATGGTTAGATTGGGTACTGATCTAACCTTTGACATTAGATGTAGGAAATGGCATTCAATACTAACATATTTTGGCAATTTGTCTTAAAAGGTATTAAGCTATTTGACGTTTTGCTTTTTTCTATTGACGTCGGCTGTTTGTGTTTTTATACTTAAATTGCAGGTCTCAGGAACGTACTTATACCTTACAGAGAACACCTTTTGAAGATACAATCAGGGCAGTTATCGGTTGGGTTTGGATGGCTAAGCAATATGAAATGGAAAGGATGGAATTTGCAGAAAACTTAAGGGACTTGATCGCGAGCCACTAAGAGGTTATCAGTTGAAGAGACTGAATCATCAGGTTTTGGTGGAGATTGGTGCAGCCTAGGGCCATTTAGAAATTGAACTGTAAAGTTTCATCGACTTCCTCCAAATAGCCATGAATGTATATAGTATGAAGAATTGTTTCCCTATCATTAAGTCCCTTACCGTGTTTGATCAAATTCAGACACCTCTTGATGTAATTAAATGTGATTTGTTCATGCAGCATTATGACCTATTACGTTTGTATTGGTGTTTTGCCCACGACAGAGGTTGAGTCGGGTAAAATCACCCCGTCAGCCTTTGACACTGTGTGTGTGTGATAGTAATGTTTGCACGGTAGACCTATTCTCATCGCTCTGAGTTTTCCAGCCAATATCTGGTTAATGAGACTTCCAATGTTAACATGATTTTAGCAATCTTCCACTGTTTATGCCACATTGTGCTTTCTCGAAGACGGGGAACATAATAAGGGTGGGTGGCTACAGTACCTTAAAGTTATGTTTGATTGGGCACAAATGTTGAGTGGATATATGACTTTATAGGATGAGTTTCCCACTGGATTAAATACATGCAGGATTGCAATCACAGTATCATCATATATTCCCATCTTTTGTCCAACAGATGTATAATGTGTGCAAATGTTACAGAGTTGTAACTGAGTTCCAATTATGAGCTTCCAGCTTTCAAAACACTAATCCAAGTGCTCTGTTTGGGTGGGGTTGGGAATGGAGATCTTCTCATGTGATAATAAAATGAGATTTATCATGGTCTTATTTAACGATTCAAATTGTTCATTTTGTTAGTATTCATGTGTATTTTGTTCATACAAAAATTAAGTTGATCTGATATAATTTATTTGAAGGATTAATGTTTGTCTTACCATTCATTGCTCATGAAAAAATATGATTAGACCAAGTTGTTGCTGATGCTTGATCAACTTGATTTTTTTACATGAATGATATATGTGTCGAAATCAGCAAAAGGAACCTTGATCCAGGATTTTGCTGGATTTTGGAAAAGTTGGAAATCTCTACTCAAACGTTGCTAATATATAAGGGAGTATATATGATCAGCATTTAGTCCATTTTTTGTTTTTATATTTGTGTCATCTATTTGGATTGTGTTAATAAGCCAAAACAACTTATGTTTGGGTCTATTTTTCATTTTTAGTGAACTTTCTTAGTTTTTGAACATAAATTATACACACAGAAATTTGGCCCGTAATCCAGAATAGCTATAGGAACCAGGACCCAGTCCACTGATATTTGAATTAAGAATTTAAGACCAAAGATAACAGTTTCTAAAGTATGAGGTCCACTGTTTTTTTTGAAATAGGAGGAAGGAATTACGTTTGCATTTTTGTTGTGCGCTGACACAGAAAGAGAGCGCATATATAGTAATACCTCTGAAATGATGCATGCAAGAAGTGGGGAGGTGAGATCACACAAGAAAATAATCCTTGCAAATAGTCTGAAAATTATGTAAAAACAACAATACATGTTGAAGGAGAAAAGGTTTTAAATGGAACCATTGTGACTCCTTCGTTTCAGATAATTTTTTAAATGTGGATGGCAAGACTTATTTGGTCCAAGCACTTCGGTGAGAGGGTGCGGGCATTTCGGTGAGAGGGTGCGAGACAATGGTCATCCCGGCAGGAGGTGCAAACACTCTAGTGTGGAGATATTTTCAGTGATCAAAGATAGAGAGCATGGATTACATGGAGTCGAGAGGGTGATTGTTGTTTTCGCCCCCATAAGGGTTGAAGAAGTATTGTTCATCTTCATGGTCGTGGATTGAAGAGAGTGTCGATTGTAGGATAAGCTTTTGATTTGGTGAAATCATGGAAGATTACGTGTGCTGCTCTCAATTGGCTATAAAAGGCTCGGGTAATGAGGCTTAGAGTGTGGCAAAAAAGGTGCAAAAGGCAGAGAGGAGAGAATACAATGAGTGGGAGTTGAGTTGCGAGGTTCGCATAACCTCCTCCTCCCCCGAGAGTTTTATAACCCTGTATATGTGTGACATAAAATGTAATTTTTCTTTCAAGTATTGTTCAAGGTGTAACTTTTTGATCTGCTTATTGCAAACAATTAAATTTGTGATATGTAATGTCAATCCATTTCGGTTGACATGTCCAAAATCCTACCATTCGCAAGTATACTATCATCTGCAGCCAAAAACAAAGATACAGTGATCAAATTTCTTTGGATAATGTTCAAATTTGATTATATATCAATAGAATGTTGTTCTCGACATGGTACCAACAAGTCTACCACAATATATCTTCTACTGAACAAGATCAGACAAGACTTAAGAGACATTCAGAAACCCCTGTGCTATCCAAGCATTAGCAAGAGACACCCGATATAGTTGCGTACAAATGGGAAAGACCTCTGAATCCTCAAACACGTACAATATCTTGAAAAGCCTTGTTCTCGATCGTGTACACAGGTCGTCTTGATATGATCTGTAGCGACCTATGTAAACTACTAATCTAGTAACTTATTGAAGCCTTATCCCGTGGCCCAAAATGCTTAATATCATGTTATTAATAGTAACTTACATGATCCTTTATATACCCAAAATCACCCATGTAGACTTTTAATGTGCGACAATGTCACAGTCAGGATGAATAGGGAGCAAAGAAGTCGCCGAGACGCACAAAAAAAAGGCTCAAGAGAAGTCGTAGGGCCTAAGGTGATATCTAGAGTCCCAGACACATGGTGATAGATCCAATGACGTGTGGTGGCTCAAGGAAGTTCAAAAGGAAGGTTCGAGCAATAAAAATGGGTCTAGCTTGAAAAATTGTACAGCATTGATGACTGCATCGACCAAGAGGATATCATTTGCTGAAATGTTAATCACTGACGGTAACCCCTCCGAAATGATGCATGCAAGAAGTGGGGAGGTGGGATCACATTGGCAAGGAAATAACCCTTGCACAGACCTTGGTGTAGGGGTGCAGGTGCTCAGGCAATAGAGGGCGCGTATAGAAGAATACTATTTTGTAGGTGAAGTAGCTCTTGCAAATAGTCAAAAAATTGTCTAAACAAGACTATGTGTTGAATGAGAATGTGTTTTAAATGGGACAATTGTGATCGAGGTGTTTTCAGTTATCGAATATGGGGAGCATGGATCACATGGGGTTAAGGGGGTGATTGTTGTTTTCTCACCCATGTGTGAAAGGGTTGAATAAGTATTGTTCATCTTCATGTTCAAGGATTGAAGAGCAGCTTTGTTTGTCCTAGAGGACAAGTTTCTGATTTGGAGAAGCCATGAAAGATTATGCGTCCTTCGCTCATTTACTGACATTGCCTTCTTCCTCTTCCTCTTCCTCTTCCTCTTCCTCTTTTCCTCTTCCTCTTCCTCTTTGGCTATAAAAGACTCGGGTAATGAGGCTTAGGAGTGAAGCAAGAAAGTGCAAAAGGCACAGAAGAGAGAATACAGTGAGAGGGAGTTAAGTTGTGAGGTTTAAATAACCTCCTCCTCCTCGAGTTTTTATAACTCTGTATATGTGTGATATAAAGTGTAATTTTTCTCTCAATTATTGTTCTATGCGTAAGATTCTCTGATCCCCAACACTATATCCCAACTGTAACCGTTTTCTTTGGATAATGTTGAAATTTGATTATGTATCAATAGAATGTTGTTCTCGACATGGTACCAACAAGTCTACAGCAATATATCTCCTACTGAACAAGATCAGACAAGACTCAAGAGACATTCAAAAACCCCTGTGATACCCAAGCATTAGCAATCGACACAAATGATATAATTGTTTACAAATGGGAAGGATCAAACGAACCCAACACCGACGAAACCTCTGAATCCTCAAACACTTACAATACCTTGAAAAGCCTTGTTATTGTCTACATCTTTTTTCGTTGGTATATATGTATATGTACAAAGAATCCATGGACTTTTCAAATTCATGTATTTCTGAAACGTGCTCGCTGATGCTCCTTACGCTCATTCAAAGCTCCGAGGTATAATAGATATTGATATTTCTTCTTCTTTGCTACCATGGAAAGAAGAATCAGACAAATACACCATCACGTCGTTTCTTTGGGTTCTGTGCTGCTTCTGGGTTGCCTTTTCTCATCATGGCCACAAATTCATCGTAGTCAATCCTACCATCCTGCAAAACAATTAGTTCATTAGTTATGCATATATTGAATAAGGAGTCAAATCCTGTCGAATCACATCAGTGGTTGCTCACATTGTCAGCATCAACTTCGGAAACAATTTCCTTTATGTCCCTCCCATCGTTCATTCCAAACTCACGGAGAGCTTGTTGTAGTTCTTCTATCGTAATGTACCTGATAATAGCAGCATGAAAAGGAAAAACAAAAAAACATCGCAACATTAGTACGTTAGTATAAGAATATCAAGACTGTTCTTGAGATGATTGTCTTCACAAATATAAATACCCGCTATTATCTTTATCAAAGTACTGGAACGCGGTGTAAAGATGTTCTTCTCTGTCCATTCTGTTCAAATGCATTGTTGCTGTAATGAACTCGTCGTAGTCTATGGTCCCGTTTCCATCTGCGTCAGCCTGTTTTGGAAAAATAGGAACTCGAAATAATTTTGACATGATCAGATTAGAATCAGTTTCATTTCTTTAGAAACTTACCGCTTCCATTAATTGTTTGACTTCGTATTCAGATAACTTAGTCCCTTGCTTCGCTAGTCCTTGCTTTAGCTCCTCAAGTGTTATTGTCCCACTGTTGTCAGTGTCCATGCCTTTGAACATCTGCTTCAATCCCATAATTTCTTCCTCTGATAGGCACCCGGCAATAACCTATCCGTTGCAAGAAAATTAAGCCATAATGAAACCTGCTAAGCTCATTTGCAAAGGACTCGAGAGTAAGCTCAAACGATACGACTCTATCCCTATGCAAACTAAAAATACGAACTTATTTTCAATGGGAGGGAGATTTGAATACCCGGAGAGCGACTTTCTTGAACTTATTCATTGCTCTGAATTGTTTGAGTCTGTCCAAAACCGCATTGTCAAGTGGTGTATCAGGTGCTTCTCCATCCTCCTTAATCCACGGATGAGCTAAAAAGAAATTGCCGTCATTTTAGAGCAAACAAGTTCGTTTAAACTGACAAGTTACTGATCATAGGGAGAAAGCAAAAGAATTGGCATTGATTGTGTTAAATGTCTTACTTAGAACTTCGAATGCTGTTAGCCTCTGCTTAGGGTCCGAGTTCAACATCTTCCTAACAAGATCCTTTGCTCCAGTTGAAATTGAAGGCCATGGATCACTCGTAAAATCCACGTGGCCACGCAAGATTGCATTGAAAATTCCATGCTCTGACTCTGTCAGTTTGTTTTAACGAATCAATCGCCCAAAGTCTCTTAATAAGATATCTCATTTTAGCTATTTGTAACATACTTTGATTTTTGTACTGAGATCATAGAACAAATTGATTACCTGCCCAGAAAGGTGGAACTCCAGATAGAAGAATATATAACATGACCCCAATGCTCCATATATCGACTTCTTGTCCATATCTTCTCTTCAAGACTTCTGGTGCGATGTAATATGCACTACCCACAATATCTTTGAATTGTTCTCCTATGGAAAGGAAACCGTTCTTTGTCGTTAGAAGGTTTAGATTTTTGTCATCAACTTAAAGGAAAACGGGACATAAATTCGAGAAGAAATACAATATATAATATGCACCCTTACTTCATTTCTTCTATGCACATTAAATTTCCACTTTCAGTAATCTCATGTAGTTTTTGCAGGATTATAAATGGTTCTATACACTATCATATTAGGAGGAGACAAAACCCCCACTCCAAGAGGGTGAATTCCTATTCTTTCTGTCATGTAGGATCTATCACAGATTGTTGCCAGGACAATCTATATTGGGTGCATCCTTAATGCCATGTTTGGATCTTGATTTGTTGAGCTGACTTGTGTGGAGTGAAAGGAAAGGAGGAGAAAGAGACAGGAAGAAACATTTGTTGGAAATTCTAAAGGTTGGTAAATAAATTGCGACACCAAAGAACCTCACGAGGTAACTGGAAGGACTCTCATTCATGATTCACAGTTCATAGGTCTCAAAAGCTTAGCATTTCAAGGAATATAAGTCCTACCACGTCCATGGTTATAGTTACAAATTTTTCGTCATTCTACAATATACTCCATTTGCATTTTCTTGAGTGAAAGAGAGACATGCACAACTTGATTCGATATGGGGTCATTGGTTGGTGTTCTAGTGGAGTTAGTTGTTTTACCCTTTGAGGTAGATGTCGGTACAGCACCTCTGACACTAGGTGATGAATCTATTTTAAAGGGGCTAATTTCACACGACTCGGTTGGTTTGTGATGTATACGGCTTTCCTTTTACAATTTAATAGATATTTGTTATGTTCATTTCTTATTACTGTTTGTAATCATGCGTTATGATTAATGAAATTATGTTTTGGAATTTGAGTGTCATCATTTTTCCCACTATATTTATGTGTTTGAATAGCCTTTCCTCCAATTTATCTTTCACTCAACAAACATAAGAACTAACCCTTTGAAGCTATATTTTTTCTGAAGATTTTACGTACAAACGTATAATGTTGTTCTAATTTAAGAAGAATATTGTTTGACCCACAAAGGAAATTTAGATTTATAAACCTTGTTTGTAGAACACCGATAAGCCGAAATCTGTAGCTTTAAGAGGCGAATTCTCATCCTTATTCAACAGAAGGAAATTCTCAGGCTTGAGATCCCTATGGATGACTCCCATGGAATGACAAGTGTGGACAATCTGCACAATAGTCCTGAGGAGCGACGCAGCCGCGCGTTCAGTGTAATGCCCTTTCGCTATGATCCGATCAAACAGTTCTCCTCCGGCACACAACTCCATCACCAAATGCACAGAATGCTTATCTTCATAAGTTCCCTTCAGTTCCACAATATTGGGTTGTCCTGTCAAATGGTACATGATTTGAACTTCTCTCCTAACATCTTCAATGTCTTCCTTGGTAGCAAGTTTCCTCTTTGCTATGGTTTTACAAGCGAATTGCTCACCGGTTGATTTGTTTGTGCACAAATGAGTCACGCCGAATTGTCCCCTACCCAACTCCTTTCCTATGTTGTATGTTAACCGGACGTCTTCCATTGGACGTCCCAAAACCGGCCCTATTGGGGCCGCCTTTGAGGGTTTGGAAGAGTGGTTGGGAGAGGCAGAAGGCGGGGTGTTTCTCGGTGGGGTGGTGGAATTTTGAGGTGAGGGACCTGCGGCATTTCCGTTGTTAGTGGCTGATCCTTCTGTTGTGGCAGTGTTGTTCTGGGGATCGTCGGAGGTTCCCCGTGAACAACAACTCCCCATTGTAGAGAGAGGAAGAGAGAGGGATACAATGTAGGATGGGGACGGGCCCAAAGGGCGAGCGGAAGAGCAATGGGTTTTTTGGGGGTTGAAGAAAAAAGATAGAGAGAGAGAGGGGGAGGGGGAGGAGAGAGAGAGAGGGAAAGAGAAAGGGAGGGAATGATAGGGGTTGGATTTTGGGTGGATATTGGAAAGGAATGGTAGTGAGGAATTGTAGGGGAAAGAGGTGGGGATATGTTTGAAATTGGTTGAGAGAGTCTTTGGAAAATCTGTTGTTTTGGAGACAAAGGTTCAGAGGATTTCCCGGGAAACAAACGGTTTTATGATTAACATATAGGCGTTGGGTGTGTTATATAACGGCTGGGGAACGTGTTGAGGACCAAAGCAGACATTACAGCTAGGATGTCACCTTGCTGTTATTTTTCAAAAGTGACAGCAAAATCCCTGGGTTTTGTTTGGGGCTTATCTAGCTATATAAATTAATTTGTCCACGTCATCATTTTTTTTTATAACTGAGGTATCCGGTTGGCTTAGAACTAAGCTGGAGTAGAGCATAGGGGAGTCCGCACCTAAATTACAGATTAGTTCTCGGGGCCTTGTGTGGAAACGACGGGACAAATCTCACAGTGGTCCAAATTATTAAGTTGCTGAGTTTTGACCGTAGAATATTTGTGTTTACAACTCATTCGCTCTACCCTTGAAGAACTCTTTGGAGTTTCCACGTGCTCGTATAGGAAGCAATCAAAGAATCTCTATCCAATTCCATATTTGGAGATGAGATCGCCATTAAATAGGAGATCGCTGCTAATATTTAATCTGATACGGCATTTAGAGTGATAAATATAAAAGTAAATTACAAGTGAATTTTAAAAATTATCCTGAATCCTAAAATTGATCTCCTTATGTTTATGAAGGTTAGTGTAGTTGAAAATCATGTGCAATAATGAATTGATTGATTTACTAATATTTAATTTTAATTTGCCAATTTTTTAAAATTAATTTATAAGATTATGCAAAATAAATAATTAAAAAAATAAGGAAACATGACACCCAGATTTACATGAAAAATTTACAACGTTTCATTTCTCTCCATAGTTAAATGTTCATTTCCATGTGTAATGTTGCACCACATCTTCAAAATACTTGGAAATTACTATTTGAAGAGTGGGCTATGTATTTTCTACAAGAGTGCTACACACACATCATTTTTACACATCACTTTTGTACATCATTTAAAACTACGTCGTTTTGTTTAGAAAACGGCGTAATTTTAAGTGATGTGTAAAAATGATGTGTTTGTAGCATTTTTGTACTTTCTATGGGTGGACATTAATTATGGCACAATTCAAGATAAACGTGTTATAATAACTCTTACAGTTGTCCAGTTAATCGATTTTTTGCTTATACAATTTACTCGTATAACTCCACAAAATGAATTGACGGATTAATAAGATAGAACTCATAATAGACTCCTCAAGCACTTCAAATTTCTCCAAATCCATTTAAAAAACTTGATAGAATGTCAATTTCTCTTCTTTTATCGCCAAACAAAACTCACAAGTTCTCCATTCTCCTTTGGTCAAAATCTCTCCTTTTGATCTCAAAAGTACTAGAAAGTTAGTCACAGAGAGAGAGAGAGAGAGAGAGAGAGAGGAGAGACAGAGAGAGAGAGAGAGAGTATGAAAAGTGTGGAATTAACACACACCAAGCATGAAGTTCACACTTAGAGAATGCATGTTCATCTATTTAACCATCTCATTGCCTTTCCTTTCTAAGTTAAAACAGGCCAAAAAAAACACAGGACAGCATGTCTTCTCTTCACTACCTCCTCCCTCCCATCCATATCACCCCTTTGGTTCTTCTGCTTCTCACAGCTTCCCTTATCCCACACACTATCTTTTCCCAGAACCCTGGGGCGGCAGGCACGTCGCCACCGAGCCCCATGATGGCAGGTTGCGGGCCATGGCTGGTATCACTGGTCCCGTGTGGGCCATTTGTACAAGGCCGAACGCCCTCGCCGGCGCAACCTTGCTGTGATGGGCTGAGACAACTGAACAACCAGCAGCCCAGTTGCCTGTGCCTATTGCTAAATAACAACACTAATGGCTTGAGCTCTTTTCCCATTAACACCACACTTGCTCTCCAGCTCCCACTTCTTTGTAACCTCCAATTTGACACCTCTTTATGTTCAGGTAAACATTATCATCCACAATTTTTTCCACCAAAAAAAAAAATAGAAAAGGAAAAAAAGAACAGAACTTAACTACGGCTAAGTTTAGGTTTTATTTTTTCATTGAAGACAGTCAGTATTATATGATATTTTATAATTTTTCTATAATTTTTTGCTATTTGTTTTGGTGTTTTCTCATTTCTCGATGAGTTGAATCAGAAATGTCTAAAATTATGGATAAAAAATGCAAAAGTTGAATGCCACATTATTTAAAAAGTTTACGAACATTATCTGTCTCTAAATTTGTATTTTAAAGATGTGTTTGTAGACTTGCTCTAATGAATTTCCTTAAGCTGTGATTTCTGTTGGATTGTTAAAGGGGTAAAGGCACCTTCTAGTTCACCTGCTTCTCAAGTTTCCCCTGGTGGACTCCCCAATGCTTCCATAGCTGGTAAGCTGATCCCCATAATCTTTGTTCTAATTTGATGATAGTGCTCAAATATAATGGGAAGTGTTTGATTTAAATTTCAGATTCTCCAGCAGTCACAGTGGCACCCAAAACCAGCATTATGGGATTTGGATTTGGCCGGAGCAGCAGCACCAAGTTGAAGATGAAAGGTTACATGACGGCAGCGCTGGTGGTGGCAATGACATTCGTGTTACTGGAAGTACGATTAAGCCCTGCATAGACCACTATATTTACCAGTCTTCTTCTACATACCATATTCCCGGGTCTAGTTTGTCAATTGAAATGAATTACAAGTATTTAAGAACTGAGTTATGAGTTGGTAGCGTATCAAGATTTTAGTAGATGTTATTTTCCTTTTGCTTGTTCAAATGGTAATATTCCCATGTTTATGATATTGTTTTACATGCCTCCATGACCGTACAATTTTGACTCGTGTATTCATCAGTTTGGCATTCTTTTTTGGTCATTCCATTATCATGTATTTGAGATTTTCCCCAGAACAAATATGATTGGCTGGAATTGACTTGGCTTGGCATGGCAAATATCATAAATTTCCGCCGAAAAAACATTCTGGCAAGTGGCAATCCAGGTGACCAAGGCACTTGAATTATGACATGCTCCCATGAGAAAAAGCCCAGAGAAAAAGGAATTCTCCTCCATCAAATCAACAGAATTAAGAAATAAAATGCCCTCAAACTACTGGAATGTGTATAAACGGGTAGATTCCTGAGGTCTATGTTCTCAAGGTCGGTTAAATCTTCAACTGAAAAATAACTTGAGCATACAAACACACAATTCTGGCTGATTTTTATATGAATGGGCTATTGAGGTCCATGTTCTTAGTGCAAGTTAATCATGAACTGAAAACTGACTGGAGACACATATTAAACAATGAATACCAGACTACCGGAAATGAAAGTGATGCAAAATACTGTTCAAATAAACCGGTGTGTAGTTCTTTAACATAGACCTCAGGGTTCTTGAAAACTAAGCAAGAGTAAGAGCCTGGTGCTTGAATATAAGCACTGTTTTCATAATTATAAGATTTCAGTGAGTCTCACAAGATATCTACATTACTGATAAATCTAGTGCTAGGTTTTCCTCATTACTAGACGAGGTCATGAGTTTACTATTTGTGCTGATACTTTGCCATACCAACATCTCATATCCCAAGATAAAAGTAGTAAAGACGCAAAACAGATTCGTTACAGAAATTATCATTTTACCTTACAAACGGGGAGCGGCAGCTATAGCTGATATGTTCCTTTGGTTGAATATTACAAGAAGCAAAAGTTGAAGGTGTTCGTATTCAAATTAAATAGCTATTCCAAGCTCGGTGCCTCCTCAGTCGGGTTGGACTCAAAAACATCTGAGCTAGACCCTTCTGGTTCTTCCAAAAGATCTTTTGATTGAATTGATTCCTTGTATGCTGGAGTCTGCTTAAAATCTGTCGCACCTTCATTGTATGTGGTAACAGCGACTCCACACGCAAGTATCTGCAAGGAGTAAAATTCAAAAATTAACAACGGGTTATGAAAGAGACAAACATTTAATTGGAACACTCATTCAACACATTCTGAAGCATAAACATCTACAAATAGCAGCAGAGTTACTGATGGAAATCCGTCACTACATGCAAATTAAGATTATGTAATTCATGTTTCCAAATTTAACACAAGCATATTTTCTTAGGTTTTATTAGTTTAGGTAACTGGGAAATACCTAAGCCAGGATTCCCAAGCCAAATTATCACTAACGTTCGTTCAAGCTTCAAGTTGTTAGCATTGCACTGACAGGTGACAAGCAAGAAAAGGCTCTAGAAGATTAGTACTTTCAACTCAGGCATTTCCATATTCATCTTATATCAACTGTTTATCTTACAGGCCTCTTTGTTTGATCTGACTAATAGGGCAGAGATTTATTAGTCCATCCCATGGATATTGAGGGCTGAAATGGCTACCAATTTTTGAGCTCAGACCTTGAGATCCCGAACTACTGCCAAAAGATCTCTAATTTTCTGAATGATGATGTACTACAAACTAGCCCGAGTCTCCTCAATTCTCCGATCTACAGTTGACATAACTGAGATCCAGAAACAACAATACATAAAAGTCCTTTAAGATCTAATGAATTTGACCTGTTGACACAAGAATCATGTTTTAAAACAACTAATCATATAGGTCATGACTAAGCTAAATATTTATCTGACGAGTTTAACTTTCTCTGCGGAAATGGGAAAATATGATGGCCTTTCCCGTGCCTTACAGCCAAAACTATGTAGTATACAGACAGCTAAAGAATTCACTTCCGGAATATTTCAATTTTTAACTGCCTTTGCTGAACAAAAGTAGTCTTGCTAACAAGCCAATGCATGGAAAATACTCCTGCACTCACAACTGTTTCTAGCAGTTTCCAGTCCTTTTCCAACAGCATATTCTTGAACATTTACTTAATACATGAACTTCAAAAGTGGATTGACGGACGAGGTAGAGGACATGATTTATAGCGATGATTACAGTAACGTACGTGTAGAGAACCCCATGTTATACACTAGGATTGTTTACTATTAAAATCTTGAAAAAATATCATCGCAGTACAAAATCAATCTAAGGAAAGAAAACAACATCTGACATCTCTGTAAAAGTTTGCTGCACTATTATCCAAAAGGTCTTTTCTTTTTACTAGGTAAATAGGGGGAACTCAAACTTGAGTTTATTGGGGGAATGCACCCTAAGCTGCCGGGGATTTGTATCCAAAAGGTCTTTTACTTGAGCAATGAGAGTTTTCACTACATTTTAATGTGTTTTAAGCATTTTTATTGCTCTATTAGGCGTAGATACCATCTTCCCTTCCCGGCATACTGCAATGCCAATTTTCAGTCAATCAACTTCTGAAAATATTCCAGTCCAAAAGGAGTAATGTTAAAAACAAGTTGTGCTACTTACGAAATTCTACTACTGAACTTTGTTTTTCCCTATAGTTTACGGAAAATTACCTCTTACTACAGTTGGATACAAAAATGTTGGACACTGCTAGTCAGTTGTTTGTTCATGCTACATTTCGGTTTACAATAAGCTAATATAAATTGGTACAGACTTGTAAAACAAATAAGCGTGGATTATGAATACAAAACAAAGAAGGGACTTTTTGCTTCGAGTCTGTGATGTTTAACTAGTGATACCAAAATCTGCCTATTTTCTACACACAAGGGTAGAACAATGTTACTACAAGAACAGTCACTTCGCGAGCCACAACCTTTCATCAAAATCGATATGGCTGATGGCCCATAGCTCTTTATTCTGATTTTTATTAAGCACATGGCGATTACCATCACTATACATATTTCTATGTTTCGAACAATTCAAGTGGTAAGAGCATCAGTTTTCAGGGCATATCTACTGAACTTTAAAATCAAGGGAGACTCGGTCAAAAATCCATCTGAATGGAGTTTTAACCCATTAAGTTCATTTTAAACTAAGTTATGAGCGGAA
>JABCMJ010008178.1:9637-21533 GCA_014822125.1 Arbutus unedo
TTGCTGGCAGGGTCCGCAGGCGCGGGGGCCATCCCCCCCCCCCCCCCCCCACAGCCCCGTCTCTCTCCTTCTCCCTCCCTCCTCCTTTCCCCTCTCCTCCTCCTCTCCTTTCCCCTGCGGCACTACTGCTGGGGGTCCTCCCCACCCCCACGGGGGTAAGCCCCTTGGGGGTCGCGGCCTTGCCACTGGCTAGCTGAGCTTGGCTCCTTTCCGCCTGTAGGGCTGCTTTTTTTTTTTTGGGGGGGGGGGGGGGGGGTTTCCTCTCCATGCCCTCTGCTCCCTTTGACCCCCCATGTTCGGGTTTCGGGTTCTGAACCTCCGTGACCTTAAGTTTGGTTCGGGCTTCGTTCGCAGAATCATCGGGACCTTGCCTCGGTCCACGAATTGACTTGTGACGTCCTGGGGCTTTGTTTCGGCCCATGGATTTTTATATGGCCTGTTTTCGGCCTCTCGGCCCACATTTACCCGGGCTCAGGTCTCGTGGGCCCATCGTCTCGAGTATGGCCTACAATGGGCAATACATACCAAAAGGTTCGAAAAAGGAACGCACATAAGAGTATAAAACCAACTCACCTGTGAGAGCTGGCCCTTCAAAGAGATACTTCAGCGGGTCCATCCTTGCAATCCGCATTATAGTTGTAGTGGTGTAGGCATTGCGAGGCCCATGGTTAAGCACCACGGGAGAGGAGGAAGGAAGAGAAGAGACGAGGGATCAAAAGAAAGCCAAAGAAGACTCTAAAATAGGAAAGATCGGGATTGAGAAGCCAATTCTACCCATCCTAAATGCGAGTTACTATCCTCTGCAAATCTAAAATTCTAAAAGTCGAAATTTTGCAGGGCCCAAAGTACAAGCAATCCATTTAGAAAGCCACAGCTGAAACTTAAGTATACCCATCAACGACTTATTCCTAGGGGAATGAATGCAACAATAAGTCAATATACTGAGGATTGTTTAAACGGCAGAAAAGCACATGTAACAGTGTAAATGCAACCTTTGGTATATTGTACTGCTCTGTACCAAAGCCAATTGGGTACATACACTAGATTTTTTGGACCATTTCCTGTGGTTAAATTATGGGTATGTAGAACAACTTCTAAAGCAAGTCACGAGATACAATAGAGACAAAGAAGGTACCTTCCTGTATGCACAAATTGAAATCAAACTGGTATTTAGCCAAGAAGTCAATTGAGCTTGTCTGGCAAAGGAACTCATAGGACCGACCATCCACTGGAATTTCTTTCCGCGGAAATATATAAAAATTGTGCCTGTCAAGCAAAAACGTGATGCAGGATGAGGGCAAGCTCAACATGTGATTAACCAGCATAACTATTATCAGTTTTTCTTGTCTAAATGAGCAAAGCATATTACTAGTTTTTTCTCATAAACTACAGATATTGCCCAAAGACAGCATGTAGAGGAGATCTTTCTGTCTTCTGACACTGGAAACACCTACTTCAGTCCGGCTTATAGTCCTATTAGATTCAGAAGTTAAATTTCCTAAGCAGAGCATAATAAATCAGACATCGAAATTAACAAATGTGAAAAAAAATTGGAATCTCTCCGGTTTTGCTAGCAACAACAGAAAGCATAATCTGGTTCCCAGTAGCTTCATCCTTTCGGAACTTTTCTTCCTCATTCTTTCCATCAGGAGGAGAAAGTTGTCCCCAGATGTGCTAGCAACTCCATACCCGCTGACCCCCAATGACAGCCTTCTTGTGACCACTTTGTTGAAGCTTAGATCGGTACCTTCCATGTAATTCATAGCACAGGAACTGTGGGTTTTACATCCCTCATGCTCTTTGCCAACTCATGGGGGGAGCGGTCACTAAGACAAGCTAATTTCAAACGGTGTTTGGTGCCGAGGATCCATTAGTAACAACAAAGTGATGGCCTTTTTGTCATTGCTTCCAGCATTTCACGTTTGTATTTCAAATGATCAGTCTTTCTTTTAGGATAGGTCTATATGAGATAAATATTCAAACTAGTGTTCTTTTTCTACAATTTCCAAGAATCCAAAGAGAGAATTAGGTGAACTAAACCATGAAAAACAGTAAACTCAAATAAAGAAGGAGAACTAACGGGTGAGCAACGAAGGATTGTTTCAAATGGTCCCAACGGAAGGGACACACACCAAATTGAACCACAGCGAATTTCTCGGCTGAGTCCTTCACTTTAAGATAACGAATGTCCATGCGGTCGAACTCGAACGATTCCCTCCATGGGGCACTGGTTACGCCGGTCATTTCGAGGTCGACGGACACGAAGTCGGCGTCTCTGACGAGGCTTCGGAGGTCGCTGAGGGCCGATTCGAAGTTCGATTTCGTGACATTTTTTAGAGCGAAGTTTGAAGATGACGTTGAGGAGCAAAGTGAACGAGTAAAGGAAGTGGTGGTGTTTGTGACTTGAGCTAGGGTTAGGGTTTTGGAGAGTGCCCTAACCATCCATTGTTTCTTCATCCTCTGCTGCTTTCATTAACACCTATCTTCAGCTTGCGTTACTATCTGAACGAGAAGATGATGACTGCGAACGATGTCGTTTCAACGATGGCTTAAAGGAGAGTGGGCTGGGCTGGGCTCGGATATATTTGTTAATTGGACTCGGTGTACAACATTACTGTAATCCAGTAAAATAACATAATTTTATTTCTATTTAAAATTATTTAGAATTTAATTAAATTTAAAAAATACTAATAAACTTTAAATATAATAAAAATTAGGTTATTTTTCGCACTACAGCGATATAATGCAAGAACGCACTAAAACATCCCAATTTGATTGATTTATGCAAAAATATAATAGGGCCCTACACAAAATTTACTAATGACAAACCTCATTTTTTTTTTGTTTTAGCAAACCATTAGAGGAGCATAGACATGAAATCCTCATAATCCTTTTTGTAATAATTTGATATTCGAATTAATATATGCATACTTTTACTAATTCAAAATTTTTGAAATAAACGATTAGTCAACCTTCAGTAGCATTAAGAATTTTTTCCTGATAGTGACAATCAAATTTGTGAGCATCAAACAATAAATTATTTACTTTCTGTCATGCTACCACTCGACAAACTCCTAATATGAAATTCTCATAAAACATAAAATTCCAATATCAATGGACAAATATTTGCTCAACATTTAAGATAATCTAGCATAGTATATAAAAAATAAGAAGGTACCCATATTCTTGAACAAAAAAAATTTGCTTACGTAACAAAAAAATCGCTAAGGATTATAGACATTGGTATAACATGAGGTTCAAGAGATCTCGAGCGACATCATAATTTATACCAACTTCAGCATACCATTGGAGACACTTTAGCTATATCTTAACCCATGGTTGAAAAATGAGGCGATCAAGAAAGTCATCCCGTGGACTGGAAAAATGTCTAAACACTTTTCTTTCCTTTACATTACAAACAAAGCAAAAGTGATAATTAACCATATCAAGAACATCGAGAATGAAGCACGTGCGGCATCCAGAGTTAACACTCCCAAATCTGAAAATGAGAATAACAGTTTCAATGGTAACAAGAATATGCCTTCAATGTGGGTAGGCATTACATAGTTACTAATGTCTACAAAACGAGTAAACATACATCTATTCTAATATATAAAGGGAGAGCACTATTTAGTAGATGTCATTGTGTCAACTTTTATTTTCCTTAATTACTCTCCAAAAATCACTTAATCCCACTTAAATTACTTGAACAGTTTTTACAACCATAAACTTAAAAGTGTCTTCCAGTGAAATACTAACTAACTGTCCACCCTCCCACGTTTAAAACCAACGGTTTTCCCTTTGGCAGCATTTCCGCTCTCTCTCTCTCTCTCTCTCTCTCTCTCTCTCACACACACACACACCCACCCTAATTCTAAGAAGTTTAATTTTCATCTCGATGTTACAAAATCAAACTGCAATTTAAAAGTGAGGAAAAAAAGTGATCTGATTTTGTAATTCACAAAAGAGTATATGGCTGGGTGCGTTTCAAGGAAGTAAGTGCGTGAGGATGAGATCTTGGAGAATTTGAAATGGTACGATTCTGTAAAGTACATCTCATATTCACACTACATCGCATTAGATTTGTTACATTTTAATGTAATATGTGAGTATACGTGTATACGTTGTTATCACAATTTATAACCATCTAAACGTGCAAAGGATATATTTAGATATTTAAAGATGCTTAACTTGCACACACATTGTGTGTGCCCCGGCCTCTAGTTGTTATAATCGGTAAGAATTAAACCTACAAGCTTTTACATATATGACTATTCTACAATTATCCACTACTCTCCCGCCGACTCGGCCGCTGCCATTCCACTCTTAATCATTAATTAGGCCCCATAGGGAAGGATTTCTTCAACAGTTGCACTCAAAATCACAAGCTAGGCACTGTCTCAGGAAGAGACTCGGTGAAATAGACATGTCTGTAAAGACGCGGACTATCTGCACCTGGACAAAAAGATAAGTTCAACCCAAATCATCAAATCTCGAATGCTGTAAAATCCTGTTTCTGTTTGAGTGTGTGCAAAAGGTTGGAGTGCCAAACTGCCTCTTCACCCTCTTCAATTCTCATTCATTTGTAAGACATAATGAAGCAAAAGGAGAGCAACTAAAAAGTAGGATTTGGGAAACCATTAGAACTTACAAGTTGAATTTATTGCTTCCTGCCTGGCCTTAAGCAACTTTTGAACAAAATATAAAGGATTCCTTCACTCGCATTGCGTTTCATATTGAACGAACAAGACGAGCTGCAAAGGCTCCATCTACTGAATGCTTCACAGGGTTGGAGGAATAGAAACCTTGTTCCGTAACAAAATCAGCCGGTACACATCTGTCAACAGGATCTATGCAGAATTCCTGCAAGAGGGGTGCATTTCACTAGCCAAGCTTTTTTCGTTCTCCAAAACGAGCAAAATAAGATGGGTCATAGATCATTAGGGAGAAAAATCATCAATTCGAGCATATCATAGGAGTGTGATTTCAAAAACGCGTTAGGTGGTAACGTCTAGCTGATCAATGCATTTACCTTTCTACTCTGCATCAACCAGCTTATCACTATCGAGGTTGACTCGTAGGTTAAGCACAAAGTCATGCGAATGAAGACAGAAAGCCCAAAAGAGAAAGACCAAATCCATAAAAACCTAGTCTAACGCTTAGTCCTCTAACTTCTTTTTCAAAAGATTATGCCCCCAGCAGGCTGCCAACTGTGACAACCCTCTCTTGAAACCCACAGATGGGCCCACTAGGAGAAAATGGTACTTTATATTCTCAAAATGAAGAGGCGACTTCACTTGGCTTAAGTGCAAAACACATGAAAGACAGCAGTGGGAGAAGGTGTATATTTTTCTTACTGGATGTCTCAGAAGAAATGCAGCAACCCTTTCTTCATTTTCTCCAGGATCAATGGAACATGTACTATATACTAGTACTCCACCAGGCTTTACCAACCTATCAAAGCATTAAACTAGTAAGAAAAAGGCAACAAATAAAAAAAGTACAAACCATAATGAAAACTTTAAGTCGACATGATATTTTCTCATGACAAAATCTTAAGCTGGTAGTGGCAGAAGTTAACCAGAGCTATCTACAAATTGGATCTTCAATTTAATTAAATTGAGTTAATAAAGATTTTAACATTTGCTCATAAATGACTTCGCATAACTGGTTTCCTGCCCAAAAGAACTGACAGGGAAGGTATTCCGATCTGATTTGAAGCTGCATGGATTTCTCACCAATTTTTGATTTAATTTGTGGACAAAGAATGGCAACCAGGTGAGGAACCCTTTGTGGATTTTCTGAATCAGTTCATGACATCCCTCCGCAATTGGAATCATGAGGAATTTGGAAATCTACTTCGAAGAAAGAGACACCTACTAGTCAGGCTGCATGATGTCCAAAATGGAACGTGCTCAATTGGAACATGAAAACGTGACTAAATTGATCCTAGTTACTCTTCGGGATGGAATGGAAGAACGGAGGAGGTTTTCGAACGAGGAAAAGGATCCAATGGCTTCAAAAGAATTGAACGAGGAGCCGCATGAGGTGAAAATCTCATGCACGGTTATGTAGAGTGGCAGTAAGACTTATCTGTCAACTTTTCCACTATCACCCCAAAAAAACCAAACTATGCTTTTTAAGAAAGTAAAATATCAGCAGAAGATAAATCTTAGCATCACATTGAAGCTGCATCAAGAAGTTCATCTTGCAAATCCTTAAGTTGTTCCATATCCTCCCATTTCCGATTCCAACGTAAGTCTGCTCTCTTCAACAAGTACAGAAGAAGCATAAGAAGCAGCCCCTAGCTTAATCATGCGGAAGAAATAAACAGAAAACTTGCAATAGACGATCTTGTGCACAAGTATACCTTGGAAAGAACACCCAGTCCAGAACAAGGAGCATCCAACAAAACTTTATCCGACTTAACCTGATTATGGTCCTGGAAACAGGAGGAAAGCAGCAACAAGTGTGCTAAGAACAGATGTTTCAAAAGTAAATTTCCACTTTTTAATGCAGAAGTAACATACAGGAAAAGTACGAAGATCGGCATGGACTGTCGTTACAACATCGTCAACTTTTTGCAACTTGGCAGCCTCTCTCACGATTCTCAACCTTCCTTCGTTTATGTCAATTGCAGATACTGAACCTGGAATTCTCAAACAAGGCATCTCTAATATGATTCACAATTGGACAACTGCATCTCCCAGAAAATAAGTATCAATATCATCACCATTCCCACAGCTTTATCCAACCATTAATTGTTAATTGCTAGCAAGATATATTAGAGTGATGTAACTGTAGCACCAAAAGCAGGACTTTTTTTTCCTGCATCTGAGGTCATCATCTTTGATGTTTCATAGGAATAACACACAATTTTGCACCCTTTCGTAACTCTTTGCCAGTTCATATTTCCGAAACTGACAGCTGGATAAAATGTCTCTCGTAAGGCTATATGACGAATTTCAGTTAAATCAGTTATCAGGAATTATCTAATCCAAATGCTAGTACGTCTCAGTTCAATGTAATCTATTTTTGTGGTCTATGCAAATGAAAGGGATATTGGTTACTATTAGAGTATTAGTGTCCTACATTGCTTAATCATGTAATGTAATATGGAGTTTCATAATGTAAATAATATTAATCAGTGTTAGGGTTGATCAACTAAAACCCTATACACTTTTCCCTCTCAAATCACATGGTATCAGAGCTTAGTCAAACCCTAAAACCCTATTGACCTGCTACCGCCGCCGCTGTCGCAGTAGCCTCTGCCGTCGTCGCCTCCCGCCGCCGTCAGGGTCTGTTGGTTCGCAGACCCAGATCCAAACCCAGATATGGTGGTGTTTTCTGATCTCCAGAACCAGATCTGTTCGTTCGCAGTCACTGATGTCCAGATCTGTATAGATCGTGTAGCGCGTGCTCTCTCTCTCTGATCTGCAGATTTGGTGGTGTTTTCTGATCTCCAAACGAGATCTGTTCGTTCGCAGTCACTGATGTCCAGATCTGTCTAGATCGTGTAGCGCGTGCTCTCTCTCTCTCTGATCTGCAGATCTGTCCTTCTATTTGCATTTAAGAACCCATGTTTTCAGCAATTGTAGTTGTCTCTTTGAAGGTATTGGCAATCTGTTTTTGGTGTTGGTTCACAGTAGTTGTCTCCTGGTCATTGGTGGTTTCAATCTGTTCACATGCACTATTATTTGATAGATGATTATTGTTGCGACTATCGTGTTGGCTTGATGTATGTCCCCCACTGATGGTATTTGTTCTTTGAGTTGTGTTACGGAGCAGGGTTCGCTTCTGTTGTGCTTGCTTTCTCTTTGTTAGCGATAGTTGTGTATTTACTCAGTTGGTTGATATTTCGTCACCACGATGTCTGTAGCAGATTCAGATATTGGTCCTGTCGGTTCGGCTATTGGTCCTAGTCAGCATGCGGCCATTATCCCGACTCGTCCCTCTCGGTATCGAGATAGGCTATCTAGTACTTCCACACCATTGACATGGAGGAATTATGCCGTGTGGGCTAAAGCAGTTGAAATTTATTATTTGGGAGAGTCCCAATATCACTATTTGACCGATGACCCCCCCAACTCAAAAGCCTCTGGATATTCTGTATGGGTCGCTGAGCACGCCCGCATTCGTTCTGAGTTATGGAATAGTATGGAGGACCATATTGCTAGCTCTCTTATTTTCTTACCCACGGCCAAACAAGTATGGACCCAGACTCAAGAGATGTATTTTGGAGTTAACAACTTTCGTCGCATGTATGATCTTCATCAGTCTTTTTTCTCTCTCTCTCAGGGAGATTCCTCTTTGGAGGCTTATTATGCTAAGTTTCGGAGCATCTGTGACGAGCTCAATATTTATGAGCCACTTTCCACTGATCTTCAGGTTATGCGACGTTAGCGTAAGCACAAGCAGGTTGTCCGATTTTTATCAGGTGTCTCGTCTACTTATGACCCAGTTAGTAACCAACTCTTGGGGTCTCGTGATCTACCTTCTCTCAGTGAGGTTTTCAGTCGCCTCCGTCAGTCTACTATATCCGGGCCTGCATCCTCCGTGCCCCCTGCTGACCGTTTTGCATTAGCTTCCACTGTGTCTGGTGGTCCTTCTTTCATCTGTGGCCGTGGTCGTGGCCGCGATTCTAGCCCTAGAGGACGTGGTCGCGCCTCTAATGTTGGTCGTGGTGGTCGTACGATTTGCGGTCGTGGTCCTCGCTTATGCACTTATTGTGGGGGTACTAATTATACCGTGGAGCATTGTTATGATCTTCATGGGTTTCCCCAAGCTCATCAAGCTGCTACCTCTCCCGATATTGAGCAGCTTCCTCCCATTGCTCCTGATCGTGTGGTGACTATCTCTGCGGAAGAATACCAGCGCCTTGTGTCCATTCAGTCTTCCTCCACTGGCTCTAGTTCATCCTCCACTGCTACGCTTACTCATACTAGTCCATCTGTTGCGTGTGTTGCCTCCTCTCTCACCTCCACTCCCTGGGTTATCGATTCTCGTGCCTCAGACCACATGACTGGTACATCTATTCTGCTTTCTGGCCATCACTCGATTGGCAAACACTCTCATGTTACCTTAGCCGATGGCTCTACTGCTGAAATTACCAGTTTCGGTTCAATTCCTGTTACTTCTACTATTACTTTGGATTATGTTTTACATGTCCCTCGTTTTCCCTTTAATCTTATGTCTGTTAGTAAACTTACCAAGTCCCTGAACTGTTCAGTAACTTTCTTTCCGCATGGTTGTGTGTTTCAGGATCCCAAGACGGGGAAGAAGATTGGTGGCGGTGCTAAACGGGGTGGCCTATACTATCTCCATGATGTTGCTCATTCTTCGTCCGTTGCTCTTCAGTCCACAACATCCCCCTATCAACAACATTGTCGTCTTGGTCACCCATCACTTCAGAGTTTGCAACAGCTAGTGCTTTCCTGTCGCCGTCTTTCTGGTTTGCCTTGTGAAGTCTGCGAGTTTAGTAAACACCGTAGAGTGTCCTTTTCTCCTCGCATTGAGAGTCGTGTCAATCATCCTTTTTAGTTAGTACATTCCGACATTTGGGGTCCCATGCGGGTTCCTAACATATTTGGATTTCAATATTATGTTATCTTTGTGGATGATTTTTCTCGCGTTACTTATTTTTATCTTATGAAAGAGCGATCTGAGTTGCAATCTATTTTTAAATCCTTTTATATGGAAATCAAGAACCAATTTCATACTTGCATTCGTATCTTTCGATCTAATAATGCTTGAGAATATTTTCATACTACCCTCTCTCACTTCTTTGATGATCATGGAATTCTCCACCAGTCTTCCTGTGCTCGGACCCCCCAGCAAAATGGCGTTGCTGAACGTAAGATTCGCCATTTATCCGAAGTTATGCGGGCACTGTTGTTCCAAATGCAAGTTCCCAAGTCTTATTGGAGTGATGTTGTGCTTACTGCATGTTACTTAATCAATCGAATGCCTTCTACAGTCCTTGGTGGTCAAATACCCTACACGGTCTTGCTTCCGGGTCGTCCACTCCACCACTTACCCCCTCGCATATTTGGGTGCATATGCTATGTTCATGCTATCGACTCTGACCGGGATAAACTTGATCCACGATCCATTCGATGTGTCTTTCTGGGATACTCCCGCACTAAAAAAGGTTATAAATATTACTCACCCTTCTTACGCCGTCATTTTGTATGTGCTGATGTTACCTTTAATGAGTCATTACCCTTCTTTTCCACCTCTATTAATCCTCCCGATTCTCTTCTATCTGAGTCTATGTTTCCTATAATTGTTCCGTCTGGTCCTCCTACTCCTAAACCCTTGCAAGTATATACTTGTCGTCCTAAGGTTCCGTCACAGCCATTGCCACTGCCGGTTCCCCCTCAGCCTGCCGCTTCGTCTTCACCTCCGCTGCGAGATCCGGACGGTCGACCTATAACTCTTTGCAAAGGTATTTGGTCTTGCACCTCTCACCCTATTGCTCAATTTGTTTCCTCTGATCATTTATCTCCGTCTCTCCGTGCTTTTACCTCCTGTATTTCCTCCATATTTGTTCCTAACACTGTTCAGGAGGCTTTATCGATGTCTGTCTGGCGGCAAGCTATGGAGGATGAAATGTCTGCCCTTCATCATAATGGCACTTGGGAGTTGGTTCCTCTTCCCGCTAGGAAAACTACTGTTGGCTGCTGTTGGGTCTTCACTGTCAAGTATCTTCCCGATGGTACTGTTGAGCTCTATAAAGCGCGCCTTGTTGCCAAAGGCTACACCCAGACGTATGGTGTGGACTATTCGGAGACCTTTTCGCCTGTCGCCAAACTTGGCTCTGTTCGGGTACTTATTTCTCTTGCTGCGTCCCTTGGATGTCAAAAACGCCTTTCTCCACGGGGATCTACAGGAGGAAGTCTATAAGGAGCAACCACCTGGGTTTGTTGCTTAGGGGGCGCGTCATCAGGTTTGTCGCCTTCGTAAAGCATTATACGGTAGAGCCTGGTTTGGGAAGTTCAGTGATGCAGTATTACGGTTTGGCATGCATCGGAGTCAGTCTGATCATTCTGCGTTCTTTCTCAAATCTGATCAGGGGAAAATATTATTGATTGTCTATGTGGACGATATTATTATTACTAGTGATGACCAACGAGGTATTGATGCACTCAAGTCCTTCTTACACCAGGAATTCCACACCAAGGATTTGGAAAAACTACGATACTTTCTAGGGATCGAAGTGGCGCGATCCAAGGACGGTATTAGCTTATCTCAACGGAAGTATGTACTGGATATCCTTGAGGATACTAGTTTGTTGGGAACTAAACCTGTTGCAACACCTATGGATCCCAATGTCAAATTATGTGTTGACCAGGGGGAGTTACTCCCCAATCCCGATCAGTATCGCCGGTTAGTTGGCAAGTTAAATTATCTTACTATTACACGTCCGGATATCTCGTTTGCAGTCAGTGTGGTGAGTCAATTCATGTCTGCTCCCCGTCATCCACATTGGGAGGCAGTTCTCTGGATTATGAAGTACCTTAAGGCACATTCGGGCAGTGGCTTATTTTATCGAGCTAATGGACACTTGCATGTTGAGGCATTTACTGATTCTGACTGAGCTAGAGGACTATCTGATAGAAGGTCCACTACTGGATATTGTGTCTTTTTAGGTAGAAATCTTGTCAATTGGAAGAGTAAGAAACAGACAGTAGTTGCCCAATCTAGTGCAGAAGCAGAATACAGAGCAATGGCACACACCACGTGTGAGATTGTATGGGTGCGCTCATTTCTTGAGGAGCTAGGATTCAGTGTGCAGTTGCCTATGTCTCTATACTGTGATAACCAAGCCGCGATTCACATTGCATCAAATCCAGTATTTCATGAGAGGACCAAGCATATTGAAGTTGATTGTCAT
>JABCMJ010008179.1:1648-12342 GCA_014822125.1 Arbutus unedo
TCTTCCTCCATTAAAGCTAGGGTTTCATCTTGGAGCTCAAGTCTTGGCTTTTCCTTTCGATGTAGGGATGTTTCACCTTTATTATAAGTGTATTGCTTGATTTGGTTCAACTTCTATACTTTAGTTGTCGTTTGGTCATGTTGGAGAATTTATAGAGATTTGGGAAGAACCCATCCTTTGTTCTAGTGGTGAACCTCCATAGTTTTCAAACTTCTTACCGGATATTGAAGTAGATATTGATCTCCTTAGTTTGGTGACAATCGAGTACCTCCACCTTCAATGATACTCTGTATTAATCTCGTAAATTACCCCTTTACCCCATTAGGTGCCGGAATCTAACTCAACATGCGGTTCGGTGCTTGTCAAGATGAGGGCTTAGAGTTGTTATGTACAATCGAGAGTTGGTTTAAGCTATAGAATACACGTTAATATTGGAAACACCTGGTATTGGTGTTAACCAATATACCCCTCGTGCAAAGCCCGTCTTCCTATTCTGAGGTTGAGACGTTGTCTAGAAAGTGTCCTTGTGTTTGACTGTAGTTTGAACTCCATTGTGGGACAGTGGTGTGATAGGTCCTTTCTTCTATAATTTTGTCCTTCATGATTTTATTTCCAGAAAATGGTTTCACCTTACTCTAGTATCTTAAGGAGTCCCCTTGTTTCCTAAGGTGATGTTGGGGCCCGGTCTTATCGGGTGGCGTTAAGTCAAGTGGTGATTTGAGATGGAGATGCATGATGCGTTGTAACAGAACAGAAATGGTAATGAGATGTGATGGTCTTGAGATGATATGGGATTAGTAGATGACACGTTGACGGTTGATCATTCATATGCTTTAACTACTTGTTTCTCTTACAATTCATAGTAGTTGTCGCTTTATGTTTTGATGGTAAATTCGCTGTTGATTGTTGAGATTGTATAGAAACTATACGGCTTATTATAAATGATGAATTCCATGATTCGTTATGATAGAACGGAGATTCTCATTATGACACATTGCTAAATGAGTATGTGAAATGTGAATTATGGAGGTTACGTAAATGACGGATTATGCATAAGGAAAGTTATGGAATGTATGATCTATGATGTTGTTTAAATGAAACTAGACTATGGTTATGTGACACATGACATATGTGGACACCAATACGATACGATATGATTGACACGGGACATTTGACATATGTGAGTGTCGAACTAGACTCCTTCGGGAATGTTAGGAGAGTTGCACTAGACTTTTTCGGGAATGCTAGGAGTGATGTGAACTAGACTCCCACTCGGGAAAGCTAGGACTGAAACGTGAAAATGTATTGGATCGCTTTGGGTATGCCAAGAGTGTACTAGATCCCTTCCTGAGAGTGCTAGGAATAACATAGATTGGTCCCGTTCGGGAGAAAGCCAAGTATAACAACTTGACACTTAATGAGAATATGGTGTAGATATACATGAGTCTTGGTATGCATTGCAGATACACGTGAGTCGTGGTATGCATTAAATGAATTGAGAGATTATGAATAATTATTACGAAACTATTGAATGCTCGTCCTTGGGCTTATTATTGTTTTACTCTTGTGATCTCACTTGTACTATATATATTGGTGTTTGAAATGTTAGATGTGGATATACATCTATGAAGTTATGAAATACGAGGATGACTTGCCTAACCTCCATCGGGTGTGTGTTACGCTATAAACCTACATTGGTATTGATGGGAATGACAATGCTATGGGTAGTCACCTTTGGATGTCGTATTAGGAAGTAAAACTAAATCACTTAGATAAAGATCTGATGATACGAGTGAGTTGAGTATTGATTAAACAATTCGTTCAATGATAAGTCTATGTTGTAGGTTTGTTAGCATGAGTTTCGAGTGTGTCCTAATGACCTTGGTATGTTGAGGTTTGGCAATTTGATATGATGCATTGACTACTCTTGTGGGACGTGCGAGGTGAGGAATGACTTGATGAATGAATATATTGATGGACGAGTTGACTTGAAAGTGGATAGGGACATACTGGTGAGAGAATTGGAGAAATGGTTATTGGGTAATGACCTGGCCTTGTGAACCGTTGATGGAAAATGAGTTGGTATTGAAAAATGGTTGAATGGGTATCGAAACGGTGTTATTAAATGGTTAAGTGTGTGTCACTCATGCTTATCTAGTGTTTCATATAAGCTTATCATGTGTTATCTTTTAATGATCATGTTTTGTGTTGGATTATTTCAACGTCACATATGGGCGTAGATATTCTGTATAGCTCAGCCCTTCATTCTTTTTAGGTACATCATTGGAGTAGTGACGTGAAGGGCATGTGGATGACTTGTTTATGGAAGATAGCATGGGAAAGTTATTTCAATTTTTAGTCTTTATTTTGAAAAAGATGTGTAATAACTAGCTGATATTTTGACTCAACTGATGTAACTTTCTTTAAAACCAATATGTTAATGATTTGGGTATATGGGCGGGCTTGTGAGGATTTCATTAATATTAATATAACATTTATTATGCTAAAAATCGAGGGTATGACAGTAATACTACTCATATCACATTGATAGCAACTATTCTTTTGGACTTCCAAATCACCTCAAAGCATCTCACAAAATCCTGTACTAAATACCCTCCTATGTATGATTCAAAAGGCATTGATTTCTGGACAGCCATAGAGACCATAAAATGGTGTACATACAGCAGTCCCAACATGATTTTTCCAATTCATAAAATCTAAGTGACAACCACCATTCCACCAGAGCTGCAATCTTTGGTGGGCATACCCATGAGATTCATGCTTGGAGTTTTTGACCCTATTTTTGTTCTCAATGAAAAGGCCAATCACTTTGCTTCCCAAAATGAAAAGGCCGATCACATTGATGCGATCAAATTTACAAGCAGGGGGAATTGTAGGGATGCAAAAGAAAATGATTAGTAAACAAGCTAATGCAACCACTGGAACAAGTACCCATGCCTTATGGTGGCCAAACACAAGATACAGTGCAGAACTGATGGCTACTACCACCATGGTTGTTATGGAGAGGATGAGGGTGACCAAACCAATTATGAGCCTATTGGGAAGAACAAAGAGAAAATCACCCTTTACATAGTGTGAAGTGAGGATGGACAAGAACATCAATAGAGCAGTGGCGGACGCGAACAGAGACATTGCGTCAAAATCAACAAAGCCATTGAACACCATACCTTTGGAGAAAATTGGGGACCATTTGCACCATTGCTTCTGCTTGGAACAGTGATTGCAGCTATAAATACCACCGTGGAAATTAGTGTTGCCGGTATTGGCATGAATTCGCTGTGTCTTTCATCCTTTTGTCTCCTTTGACTACTAAATTCTTATGCTTTTTGGTAAACATTAGTGTAGGAGCTTCATGAGTAGTGTTTTGCCACTCTATGTCGTGGGGGTTCACAAACTTCTCTACTTCCCGTAAGATAGTCATAAGTAAGGGATACATATGACTAGATACTATGGTCAGAGCCTAAAATTTGAGGATTGAGGTCATTTGGAATAGAAATGAATGTGTAGTATTACCTTAAACCACTGTAGCTTGCATTGCATTTGCAAAGCTAAACCAGAAATTAGATTTAGTTTGTTTGGAGCTGCTAGCCTTCTAGCCAAGTAGAGGTTGTGTAGTGCCTAATTAAGGATCGAAAAGCCAAACACCCACACATTGTCTCAAAAGACACAAGGATTTATGTGGTTCTCCAAATTCGAATACATCCATCAGATAATTGAATTCACTAATTTGAATGAGTATTACAACTCTCTCTCCAACCTCACTCTCTCTATAATTCTGTTTTTGCCTTTTCACTCTCAGATTACAAGTATTTATAGAGAGAGATGAGGGGAATTCCATAAAGGCTAGTGGATAAACCTTAATCTGCGAATGGATATTCTCTCAAATCTTCTGAAGGCTAATAGCATTAACTTTGAGCCATTCTTTAAATTGACTTTGGATTCGAGACAAAAAAAATAAAAAACTGATTTTGATAGTAAACCCACGTTTACAAGAATATCTACCTCGGCGAGAAGTCTTGAATCAACGCATAAAGGTAGTACACCAACTTTTGAGCCAAATTACAGAAGAAGAAAAAAAAGCACATCATTGGACCAAGAACGTCGAAATTAGTTGGAAACCATTATACTCTCTCTGAAATCGAACCTAAAACGGCTCCTCAAAATCACAAAAAACGTGTTCTGGATTAATACTATTTTTCACCTATGAATATTCCCAGATGACTCGCCTGCTGATTGGGCACACACACTGACATGGCACTACCACGCATGCTGCTGATAGCATTTTTACTGACGTGGCAACTTATGTGGCAGCACACGTGGCACAATTGGATGATATGGCACCGATACGGCAAAATCTCGGTAACGTTGACAGTGACTTGCCCTTTTCTGTTAAAGAACAGTAGGACAGGTACTAAATGGGCCCCAAAAATATTATTCTAGGACAGGTATTAAATGGGCCCCAAAAATATTATTCCAAGACTGGAGGGATGATGAGGTACCAAAGCTATAGTATTTTTTTTTTTCAGCACAGTTGAGCCTTTCTTGATTGCAGCACAACTTCGAATCTTGTTGGCTGGTAAAATGTTTTCAACTCATTATTAATCAACCAACCAACTTGGTCAGAGAATGCCAGTAAATGCCTCGACTGTAGAACATACGTACAACCTTTCTTGTTGGATTGATATGTTCTATGGTAAGACAACATAGCTCTTCATCATTCCTTTATTATATCCTTAGATGAGGATATATGCTTGGAATTCCTCATTACGATGTTGTCTATCTCAATAGAACTGCCGATTACTTCGCTTGCCAAAAATGCCATGCCCATATGTTGAAGAGATGAGATCCACAAGGAGAGGAAACTGAAGAGAAACAAACGACGTGATTGGCATACATGCTAATGCAGCCACCGGAATAAGAATCCATGCCCTTCTGTGGCCTAACACAAGATATAGTGACATACTGAAGGTTACCATCATGGTAGTTATAGAGAGGAACAAAGTGACCAGTCCAATTATCAGCCTCTTGGGAAGAACATTCAGAAAATCACCTTCAGCATAGCGCGAGGTCAGGATGGACAAGAACAACAAAAGAGAAGTGGTGGATGTGAATAGAGAAAGTGCATCTGAGATGAGAAAGATTTTGAATGCCATTTCCTTGGAGAAAATCGGAAGGCCGTTCGAGCTATTGGTGCCCCCGGGAACAGTAATTGTAGCCGCGAATACCACAGTGGCAATAAGTGCTGCCGAAATAGTGCATGAATTGGCCGTGGCTTTCATCCATTCCCCCCCTGCAACTACTAATTCCTTATGTTCTCTTGTGAACACCATTGCTGGAGTTTCATTAGCTTTGTTTTGCTTCTCAATATAACTGGGTCTCACAAACTTCTCCACTTCCTGCATGCCAATGGGTAGCCCATGAGTTTGGAAAGATGTAATCTATTTTCTGGCAACATAAAGAATGAAACCATACACACACACGCGCGCGCGAAGCCATTTCATAGTGGTGGATGTTACGGGGGGGATACCAAAAAAACTAAGTAGCTAAAAAGCCACAATCGTTTGAAAATGCATTCATCTTCTCTCACACTCCTTGATGCGCTAACGAAACTCCTCAGACCTTAGGACGACCTGCAAGGTGCGAGAAGGTGGTTGAAGAGAAACTCTTCCTCCCACTAAGTGAAGAGGACTCACTTCAAGAGCAAGGTGTCCAATCCAATCTAGGTATCCTTTCCCTCTTCTTGTCCAGGCTTGGCTTTATTATGCATCATTGTGACAAAAATGTTACATCTATTAATGATAATATCACGTGATATTTATTTATTATGCTGATGTTGCGCCGTTTTCGGTTAAATGAGAACACAGTATCTATAAACAAGGTTGGGACAATTAGATACTATAGGAGCTCTAGACACGGTGGGAAAGAAGTAGGCTAAAACATTGAAAAAGAAAAATGTGCAGGTATCCAAACACAATAAAAGTAACTGTTATAAGTTGCTACAGTTAATCATTAGAAAATAGAAAGAGAGTATGCATTACCTTGAACCATTGTAACTCCCTCTGCATTTGTAAAGCTGCACCAGAAACTAGATTGAGTTTGTTTAGAGGTGCCACACGTCCAGCTAAGTGCAGAATATTGTTCCCAACCTCGTCTATATCCATTGTCACACTGTGTTTATGGTCAGTCATCTGATATATGAGGTTCCAGATATCTTCATGACGCTCTATTACCGCCCGTTGAAATAAGCTACGATTTTCTGAGTCTCGAGCCCAAACTAACTTGGGAACTGCTTCCACAATCTCTTCCACAACTTCGTGAATCCCTAACCTTGCTGCATTAACAATAGAACTTGTGGCAAGTGCATCGTACTCGTTTAAGTCGTTTAAAGACATCATTTCTTTGATCAAGAATTGAACTAGTTGAAGTGCTTGAAGATGCGTCTGTTTTAGCTCTCGAATGTGTTTAAGATCAGGCACTGCAATTGCAAAATATGTCTTGAATGTGATAAATTCCAGTTGATTCGTCATGTGCACAAAAGACAACGTGTAAAGAATAAAACAGAGAAAATCAAATGTCTGAGAGTAATAAATTGGTACTGCCTGTCCATTACCTAATAAAGCAAAGACTATCCAAAGCATGGCTTGCAATTTTTGGCTCACTGCATGACATAAAAACCAGTTAAATTTACAGAAACAAAAATATCCAATCACTCAGATTCCAAACATTTTTTAAGATAAAATGTAGATGAATTTTATGTCCAAAGACCTAATACTAATTAAAGGTGCCCATTGTTTTGCTGACATTGGGGATCTAGAAATGCAATTTACCCAAGAAACCAAATACACAAAAGAAATTTATTTTTTGTGTGACCGATGACTCACAAATCTCAAAAATGACATAGAAATTTTTGAAACAAGAAGAAGATTTAGATACCCGTTAATCTCATCTACAACAAACATGGCTATTATAAGTCCCCTTCGAAAGAATAATTGTCCAATGCTTTGAAATTATCGGTGACTATGTGCCATAGCATTATATACGCAAACATATAGGCAAACCGATTCTTCTTCTTCTTTTTTAATCATCTTTGTTGACCAAGGCATTCAGAGTTTCATGCCAACTAATTTTAAGGATATACTGAGATGTACTAATTGATTTCTAGGCCTAAGAAATAGGCGTAGCAACCTAAATGGGGTGACGATTAGATTTTCATTTAGCCTCCACTTGAGGGTCAAACTTGCAGCCTCTTGAAGTGAAATCTCCAGCCTTACCACTAAGCTAGCCCTGATGATTGACTTTATTCACATCATCAATTTTCTTTGAACTAGAGAGTTAGGGCACGGATTCAAGTCTTCACTGCTTACTATCCACAGCAGGTAGGAAAGACAGAAAACTTCAGTCTAGTTCAACAAACTGGAGGGAGTCTGAGGGCCTCCGGTTTAACGAGTGCTCTACCCAGGGCAACTAGTTCCTAGGTTGGCCAAACTTCATCCATGACATGCCCTTTACCCTTGAAAGTAGAGTTAAGACAGAATTGTGACAAACCAGAAATTAAGAATGTTTTCCCCAAGGAGCTGGCCCAATCATACTTCTGCACCAGCAATTGAGACTTGTTAACTGCTGGATCCTCAATCTCAATTGTGTTGGGGTCTTTAGCATAATTCTTCAACTTCACGGGAACATCTTCAAGGGAAAAAAAACAGGTATAAGATAACAGCGTAACACACTAGGTTTTCATGCATTAGTAATAGCAAACATGAAACTCAAGGAAACAAAAACAGGGAAAGATGTTTGGCATTCAATTTGTGGAAGCAAAAACAAAGAGATAGAGCAGAGAAGGTGAGAGTGAAGCGTTTAAATCTTTATTGCATAATACTTGATAGTGTCTTCCTTCACTCGTGGACATACGCACATCCCAGCCAGGGTGAATTGGGTCTTCGCATCAACTCAAAGAATAGAAAGCGCATTAGGTATAGGAAGGACATGCTTTCCTCCTCATAATAACTCTTCATAACAGCCGAGGCATAGCAGGATGAACCAATATGAATGAGTCTAAGCTTCGTTGGTGCTAACCATACTAGGTGCTACTGCGATAGCAAGAGATGCCAGGCGATCGCAATTGAGAGGTTGTCACTAAGCATTCCTAGACACGAGGGAAGAGAGGTCAAATGGCAAAGGGCTCATTAGTCTTCTCTCTCAACAACTAGTACGCCCTGTTCTCGACCGCCTGCTCAGCTTCTAGCTATTATTCCTGCTGCTGGATTCACCAGTGAAGGACGTATATATTGTGTTCTCGTATTTGTGTGATTGTTTTGCCTTCTTATTCGTCGTAGATTCACAGCTCTTGTTATCAAATAACATAGATATACATCTTTGTATATGCATTGTTTGGCAGACAAAAAAAGGGAAGGGGTTGCTAGGAACTTACGAGAATACAGTATGCGTTGCCAAAGTTTCAGCTGCTTGCCACTTGGAAATGCATATTCCTTTCTAGCTATTGCTCCCAAACCACAGTCCTCGTCATTGGGTGCCTGTGATATAGCCAATTGGGGGTAGCGATGAACCAAATCCAAAGCTATATCTGTTAGTCAGAAAACTCGATATCAGAAAGGTTTCCTCAACATACACCATCCTAGATGAATTTCATCCTCCGATTAGGTCTCGTGCCGATGATCCAAGTTGTTTATTAAAAATAACGTAAGAAAACAATGTGATAAATGTTGTGTCCCAGAATACTGTATTCTGCTAATGGTCCCTTCCCGAGCTTGATTCAAACAAATAAACTGTTCGAATCACTCGGGGAAAGAACCATCAGGAGACGACAGCTCCACGAGTGAAGGGTTACGACAGCTACTCACCATAGAATCCGGAAGTTATAATATGGATGAGAAGCTCTGCACCAGATGGTTCGGTTCCGGAGGAGAAGAACATAGACAGAGCAGCAGCATCCCTTTGAGTTACCTTCAACAAATAAGAAAGGGTGTCCTTTTTAGCATTGATAGCAGCATAGTGGACCGGCAACCAACCCCGATTCTCCCGGATACATAGTAAAGCCGGGTTCTTTTCCACCAAAAGAATAATGGCGGCGGTGTTTCCGACCCAGGCACCAAGGTGCAGGGGAGTGTTACCGGCCATGTCGCGCTGCGTCAACGCCTCAGCAGGCATCAACTTCAGCAACTCTGCCACAAAATGCGCTGCTACCGGTCCCGCCCCGGTCGCCATATACAGTGCTGACTCCAATTCTCTGGTGATTGGGGCTGTGATTGCATCTTGATCTTCCTCAAAGAATTTCTTGCCGGTCTCCCAATCCCCTTTTAGTGCGGCTTTCAGCAGCGGTGTGTACCTCCAATATTCATCCTTCTTTCCCAATAGTCTATTCTCTCTCTCTATGGACCATTAACCCAACAATAAAAAACAAACACATCCATTTTCAAATTTGTAAAGCTAATCTAAATAGATGATTAATCGTCAAAAATTACATGATTAATTAGATAATATTTATGATACAAAAATAGATGATCAAAGTTGTTCCTGTGGTTATAACTTTTTGATTATTTTGACTTTGTCGTATGTTTGTGAGCGTTTTGTTTTAAGACCATTCCACAATCAAGAGCATGTCACTAAATGTTAGATCCGAGACTCCTAAGAGTATTCTTCTGACCTATAGGTCATTTGTAAAAAGACATTGTTTGATTCTAATCTGCTAGTCCTCTAAAGAGTATTGATTATCTTTCCCTTTCCCTCTTTTCGAGCTTATTAAAAACAGAATTACTACTTTACGGGTATGAAATTTTACTTCGGACAAGTCAAAAAGTATTGAGACAACTTAACTAAAGGTGACGGTAAGGGTCTAAAAGAACTGCATAATTTCCTACTATTAATTTTTTGACTTCAACCTGCAAATTACCAAATATCATCATAAACCTTAATGTGGAAATGGATATGGCATTCAAACCTTTTCTTCTCCTTTGTTCCGATGTGTCAGCCATAATCTGCCTGTCGAATAAGGATGAAGAAGCCATGAACACACTTGGGTGCAGTACGCTCTTTATCTCCACTCCTGAGATCCTTCTTGGGCTGGTGTTTAGCTAGTGTTTGAATTACCCACACAAGCACATACATATATATAGTCTAACCCATAATCTATAAGATTCCATGAAAGCACTGTAGAATTGCAAAAACAAGAACTAGTCAGTGTCGTTCGTTTGGTATCAGTCGAAAAGTATTATGATAATTAAGTTAGTCTGTGATGGAGAAGAGATAATCTGAAAGTATTCTATTAAAGAAAAAGAGAATGTAGTTAGTTGCCTTACATAGTCGGACTTATTTGAGCTCCGAGTTAGCATATACAGAGTAAGCTCCTCATGCCTTTAGAAATAATCCTTAGGACCCCTGATGTCATGCATGATGCATCCGACGCCACGTATCAAGGCCAAATCACCTGGAGAACGTGTGAAAACGAACGTAGCCATGTCAGTCTAATCATTTGGGCCGGACACCGCCTCAGGCCGATCCACATGGTACGGGTCTGTTAAGCAGAATGCTTGCGCAAGACCCATATGGACCATATAAGGCCTCAGTCCAGTCATTGAATTTGCTTAGTCGATGAACCTCGCAAAGTTAAAAATACCGATTCTATCTATTAAAGTATGCATATTATATTTGCTACTACA